>JBBMKA010000005.1:6711660-6733297 GCA_037833695.1 Sechiopsis laciniata
TTCATCGTTTATAGCTTCGAGTTTAGATGCGAGAGCTCAAGCTCGAAGAGAATGAATGCATCTTGAAAAAGAGCATTACCACGTGTTGTGCGGAGTCTGCTTCTCACTATAGCCTCACTCGTGTTGCATGTTAATCACACTTAACCTACCCTTAACCCGAGCCTGTTATCTCACTAGAGTTTTAGCTACTGTTTTTAGCATTTTATTTTAGCACTGTTACGTTTTTAATATTCTGTTATTAGTTCTACTTTCGAATTCAACAGCATTATTCGTTCACATTTAAATTTCTAGCCCAATAGTGTTTACAACATTTTCGTCACACTTGCATGTCATTAAATTTTATGCTTAGTAAAAATCATTTCTCACCAAATCTCCCTTTACTTTCTGTACTTGACTTTTCGATCAACACTTATCTAGAGTTAAACCAGTCCCTGTGGAGATGACTTGTAAATTTATCACTTGATTGCACATGACCACGTATACTTGCGTGCCTATCTGTTGAATGCTGTAGCATTGTATGCTAGTGTGTAAACCGATCAGATTGTTAGAATATTCTAGGCAGTTTCAACCGATCAGTCCTGATAGTTGTCCGTTTCACCACTGGACTGAAAGTTTCACCACAATCTACTCATGTTTACTGACTTGCGCCATTACTTACGAGGTGAGTTTTATGTCTCCAAATGATCGATCAATTTTCTTTTTATGCCTGAAAATCCACATACTTCGAATGATATTAGCATTAGATGGACGGGGCACTAAGTCCCACATGTTATTTTCAATAAGAGCATCATATTCGTCTTTCATGGCCATTTTCCAATTGTCATCTTGTAATGCATCAATGGGATTTGAAGGTAAAGGAGAAATGGTGATTTGTGCTGATGAATGGAGATTAAAAATTGATTTTTGGCTTAAAAATGTCGTGCTGGGCTCTTGTAGTCATTTGAGAAGAGTAAACTGGTGCTTGTGGGCTAGGCTTAGGAGAATGTTGAGGAGGTGACAATGTGGATAGAGAATTTTGCTGTACATTTGGAGGGGATGAGGTGGATGACATTTGAGTGTTTGAATGTTGTTCTTGCATAGGGGAAGCAGGAGTAGAGGGAAGATGTGGTATTTGGCCTAGTGGTTGTTGAGCTTGCATAGAAGTTAAGGAACAGGATTGTGTTTGGGCCAGTAGAGTCGAAATTGGAATATGGGTAGCTTAGGTATGTGGTATGAGTTGAGGCAAAAAAGTGGTGCCGACATCCATAAATTCGTAGGTAGTAGAAGAAGGAATATGTAATTTAGAAAAGGGAAAATTATTTTCATAAAAAATGACATGTCTCGATACTAGAATTTTATGACTCGATAAAGCATAACACTTGTATCCTCTATGATTAGTTTGATATCCCAAAAAACACAAGGTGTTAATCGAGCTTGCAATTTATTTATAGAGGTAGAAGGTAATAATGGGTAACATAAACAACCAAAACTCGAAGATGAGAATATGATGAATTTCGTTGATAGAGAATTTTTGTAGGGGATTGAAAGGCACGCTTCTTAGACGGGAGAATATTTAGAAGATAAGTGGCATGTTGTAATGCATGATTCCAAAAATAAGGAGGTTAAGAGGCATGAGCAAGAAGGGTTCGAACAATATTATTTATTGTTCGAATTTTCCTTTCAGCTTTACCATCTTGGGGAGATGTGTGAGGGCACAAAAATCGAAAGTGCATTCCATTTGAATCACAAAATTTATGAAAGAGATTATTGTCATATTCTCTTCCATTATCACATTGAAAATTCTTGATTTCCTTTTCAAGTTGAGTGTAAACAGAAGCACGAAAGGTTAAAAAAATAGAATGCACTTGGGATTTTTTAGCAATGGGAAAAGTCCATAGAAAATCTGTATAGTCATCAAGAAATAAAACATAATATTGATGCCCTCTAGTGCTAAGAGTAGGTGATGACCATATATCACTGTGCAATATATCAAATAGTAAAGTAGTGTATGAGTACAAGTCATAAAACAGTAATTTAACTTGCTTACCAAGGGGACAAGAAAGACAAAAATAATTATCCCGAAATTTATTACAAGCAATAAAATTGTTTTGGCGAAAAGAGCTTAAAACAGAAGCTCCCAGATGACCTAAACGACTATGCCATAATTCGGGAGATAAAGCAGCAAAGGTAGAGCGAGTAGAGAAACCATGAGAAGGTCTTATGGGAATGGGATAAAGATCACCCAAGTTGTTACATCTCATTAAATGCATCTTCGACTGAAAATCCTTCACAGAAAATTCGAAGGGGTCAAATTCAACGAAAATATTATTATCAATAGTAAATTTTCGTACAAAAACAAGGTTTTTAATAAGTTTGGGAGCATGTAGAACATTATTTAAAAGCATGGGATGATGTGGAATGGGAAGAAATGCATGTCCATAACCAGCAATTGGAATTGCATGGCCATTACCAGCATTAATATTACGACTGTTGCTCATATTAAAATAAGACGTAAGATTACCTCTGTTTGCAGTCATGTGAGATGTAGCCTCAGTGTCCATGTACCATTGATCATCAAGAGGTGTAATAGAGAAGGTGTGCATTGCTGATTGAAAATCTGTAGATACGTTGGACGAAGAAATTTGGTTTGTTGTAACATGAGCTTGCTCTTGCTGCTTAGGTTCTTGTCCCAAAATATTTGGATGTTGTTATTGCTGTCTAGAAAGGTTCATAGATCTTGGCCAACCAATAGTAGGATAGGGACAGGGTGGTGTGGCCCAAGGTTGCCATTGAGCCCAATGAGGAAGATATGCCCAACCTTCAATGTGTTGTTGTGGCGTTGTAGAGTAAGATTGTTGGGGTTGTTGACGAGAATGATGTCCACCACTACGATTATTGTACTGACCACCACGACCTCTCCCTCTGTTTTCGCGTCCGGTGGTTCTGCCTCATCGGTTTGTGTTTGAGCCATTTTGATTTGTAAGACGTTGTGGAGCATTGTTCTCATTTGATACCAGAAAAGCAGAATTTTCAAGTGAACGTGACACTTTTTTTGCACGTGCTGTTTCCTCCAAAACAAGCATTGAACGTGCTTTGTAAAAGAGAGGACACATGTCACCATGACGAATCTGAGAACCGACAGTAGCATAAGCCTCAGTTAAACTCGAAACAAGTTGAAGTACTAACCTGTCATTAGACACGGGGGATCCGACATTGGACAATTGATCAGCGATTGATTTCAGATGTTGACGATAAGATGATGCATCTATAAAATTTTCCATCTGCACTTTAGAGAACTCTTGTTCAAGGTAGAGAGCCCTTGAGTTCTTATTGTTAGAGCAAATATCTTTTAACCTGTTCCATACTAATTTAGCAGTCGAATCCGACTCAATAATTGTATGAAGAAGATCAATAGATATTGTACTATATACCACTGAAGGACTACAACGTCTATCCGAGACCAAAAAGAAAGATCGGCATTTTTTACGGAAAGGTAAGCAGCCTTCTCCTTTTCTTTTGTTGGATGAATTATATGGTCAAGAACTTGGTAGGCTTTGGCATGAATTTTAAAAAGTTCATCCCATGTGGTATAATGGCCTTTTTCAATTTCAAGGGTGACTTTGATGAATGTGTTTATATTTGAGATGTGAAGAGCAGGATGTAAAAAAGAAGCAGTAGGGGAAGGTGTAGCATGGTGGCTGATAGCAAAGAAGAAGAAAAAGAAATAAGAAGAAGACTAAAGTTTGTGGCTGCTGCAAGGGTATGAGAAAAATAGATGAAGTGGTGGAAAAAAAAGAAACCTAAACTGCTGATACCATGATAAAAATAATTTATGTGGTTTATTCACATTATTTGTCCACTATATATACAAGATTACAAACTAGAATTATGCATGTAATTTAGCTAAAATTACTTCCTATAATCAAGCTAATATTATGTCCTACCATTAAGTCAATATTTTGGCTATGATTATTAACTAAATAGACATACTAAAATTAATAAATATTTACATAAACTAATAAAATAGAAAAAGTAAGGATGATACTTCATTATTATGTTGCTCGTTTCGGTACTAAAAAAAAAAAAATTTGCTCGTTTCTATGTTTCTATTACTTTATACTAATTATATTGGAATAGTTCATGTATTAAGAATATATATAACACATTTTTTCTTTTTCTTTTTTAATTTTACGAGTGAGTTTTAAATTATTAAATAAATAATAAAAAGAATTTAACCAATGATTCATGTCACTGAGCCTCCCCTTTCATGGGAAAAATAATTAAATAAAAATATGATTAACATTACAACTATCATAACTAGCCTGCTTTTGGCATAAATATAAAAATACAATCCCTCGTCCTTTCTGGGTTGACCATTGACTATCTGATATGTGGGCCATGGCTATGTTCCTTTTTCACTTATAATTGACAAATTGAGTGGTGCCAGAATATTACTTGACTTCCCTTTTTTTTTTCTTTTTTTTTTTTTAATGTGAAAATTTTGAAATCACTCAATATTCATGAACCACCAATTGTACTTATGAATGTTTGAATTGCAACTTGCATGCAAGAATTTTTTTTACATAAAAGAAACATTAATGGTAGTTTGTGGTTTGCCAATTTAATTATTAAATTTTATTCTCGAACAAATAAATATTTTATTTTTAATTAATTATCATTGAACAATAGAAGATTAAATAACATGATCACTTTCGTAGAAATACATTAATGTCATTGAATCAATACTCTTGTTAAATTTTTTATTCAAAGAAATACACTTATATCATTAAAGTATTATTCTCGTTGACAATTCAAAATTTTTGAAGTGTACGAACAAAGTGGAATCATGGAGTTGCGTAGTAATTATGATAGAACTAACCATCATAAATAAAATTAATAATCAAAAAGAGTTTTGAAAATTCAAAATAATGTGAGTTTAATTTATGAAAACGATCTACTTAATAAATAATTTTATAAGAAATTTTTAACATTTAAATATTATAAAGTTAATTAGTATGAACCTTACAATATTTACATTATTTTAAATAAAATTATTGGATGAGAAAATAAAGTGGGAACTGTTTCTATGTGCAGTCAAAACATCAAAGTTTATTTTTTATTTTTTACAACTCAATTGGTGAGCCAAATAGCTCCTAATTTAATTGGCAACAAGACTAAATAAAATTAAAGAAGACGTGGCATTTTAAACTTACTATTTTGGTCTTCAAACTTCATTTCGTTTGTTGGGTTACATTCTTATATTACTTGTAATCCGTTGTTTAAAATCAAATTTTGAGCTCAAATTAACATGACATGCAATCATTCCAGACTTCGAGTTATAATGTTACTGACATACAAAATAGACTTATTTGAACTAAAATGAAAAAAAAGGTTTAAATTCATTAGAACATTACTTTTTTTTTATAACATTTTTTTTTAATACTACAATAACGTTCTTTAAAGTTTAGTATTTAGGAATAATATAAATATAAAACCGTTAAAATTCGTAGCCTGAATTTGAAATTTAACTATTAAATTGAGGTTGTTTTTTTTTTGTATGATTGGTTTATTTGTTTAATGAAAGTTTGATTGATCTAAAAAAAATTAACTATTAAAAATGTAAATCAATTTAAGAATAATTTATGATAATTTTTTTGGAAGTAATTAAAAAAGTTTTTTGAGGCCATGGAAAATTCGTCAGATGCCAGGTGTGCATAAAAAATAGTCGATGGCATTTTTCTGATTTTTTTTAAAAAATTTTAAAATTAAATTTAAAATTATTATCAGTTTTTTTTTTTTGAGAAAAAATTATTATTGGAAATGGTATAAAGGAGATCGGAATGGGAAAAAACAATTTTTTTTTTTTTTTTTTTTTTTTTTTTTTTTTTTTTGAATTTGGACAAAGCAAATTTTTTTTAGAACAGCCTAAGTCAGATCAAGTAATTAATTCAGATCTGTGAATTGCATTATTTATGTATGTTATTCTTGTCCATTTCTACCTAAGAAAACAGAGTACACATGTTCAACTCATTTCACTATTAACAAATAAAACTCATTTCTTTAAAAAAAATTCTAATTTTGTATATATACTAAAAGAAGTTGATAGTTTTTTTTTTCAAAAAATAAAGGAAAATTGTGTTCGATAGTCTAATTTCACAAAATAATTATATATGTAGGTAAATTTAAAATTTTGCATACATAGTCGAAAATACGGTATTATTAATATTCATTATACAATATTATTTTATTATTAATATAGCATTTTGTATTATTAATATAGTATTATGTATTATTAATACAATATTATATGTTATTCATATTGTATTGTGTATTAATATAATATTATATATTAATAATACAGTATAATGAGTATTCTATAAATAGTTTGAGGTGGATTTTTTTTACTACTCAATTCAAATAAGAGATTAAGTTCAACTCTTTCGCTTAACACTGCTCAATTTTTATTTAGTATAACAAAAATTTATGGATCAAAATTGAATGGGTACCATTTATGTTATCCTATTGATCTCATTTTATAAATTTCATTATGCTTATATAATGCATATTTTTGTAATTTTTAATATTTAAAATAAAACTAAATTTGGAGAATTACACAAAATAAAAGAAAAATGCACATGCAAGTACCAAACCGTGTGAGATTTTAAAAAGACATTAAAGTCCTAATGTGATGGGAAGGTGAATTCATATATGATTAGGTGGAATTTTAAGCGCTACCATTCAACTGTCTTACCTGTCAAATTCTTCTTTACTTTATTCCAATTAATCAATAAGAGTTTCTCGATAATTATATTTCTATTTCATTTATTTACCCTATTAAATAGCATCCAAATGAACAAAAAATAGTCATCGTCAATATTTAGTAAATGAAAAAGACCTGATAACTTAAAATTAAAAAAGAAAAAAATATAGGTCATTCAATTTTGATTTTCCTCATTTATCCAAAATGATGGTCCCCACCGTAAGGTGGGAAGAGAGTTGTGGTAGCCACGTTTTGACGGTATCCGTTCGTTTTCAACATAAATTTCTATTATAGAAGTACAGCCATTTTCTATATTTATTTAAAAGAAGAATTTAAGTTTAGTTCCGAGTACATTTCTAACATGATGTCACTTATTTGGAGTCACATTTTTTTTTTTATAATAAATACAAAGTAAGAAAAAAAGAGATAAAATGTGTGACATCAAAAGTGTTACATGAGTGATATCATGATAAGAATGCAGCCCAACTGCATTCAAATTCTTCTCTTTATTTAATATGAAGATATATATTACACTCTCACCCCTCCAAATTTATCCACTTTCTCAATCTTGTCATTATTTGGTTCTTATCAAGGACATGTTTGAATTTGATTTAAAAAAGTGAAGTAGATGGAGTAAAGTGGAAAGATCAATGGTGATTTGGATAACTAGATTGAGAATTATCGTTAATAGTGAGATGAGCGGTAAAAGATAAATATTTACTCTAAAATATAAACCAGAGTTTTAGAAAAGTAGTTATTTACTATTCTTTTTTCATTAAAAAAAAATAAAACTAAAGGACGTTTAATAATCAAATGGAAGTAAATCATTTTATTTTAGATCTAACAAACATGTTTCATAAACCACTAAATTGAGGCAAGCCTCTATTATAATACTATACCAGATAAAGGGGAATCCTCACTACAAAACACTGCCTAAAACCTAATCCAATCATAAAAGATCTATCAACACATGGAACAATAGCAGGGATACAAAGAAAACCTGATCCATTGAGAAATGCCACGAGCTTTATGAGAGAAGCCTTTAAAGGAACCCAAGATCTATCGTCATTTTCTAAAGGATTGACTTTGAAAGACTTTTGGGATAATCTGAGAGTCATATTCATGGCGGAGGTACGTGACCCTACAAAATAATAATGGCAAATCATTAAAATTTTGAAGGCTTGACTTGATAAACTTTAGTACGAAAATCTTATTCATACTAAGTTAAATTTATTTGTAATTATAAATAATGACATTTCAAAAGTTTTTACAACTATTTTTCACTTATTCCTTTTTTTTCCTATAACTTACGTTTTAGTATTTGATCAACCTTTCATCTTTTAACTTTTATTTCTATCATGTTGATAAATTTTAATTTCATACAAAATTTGATGAAAGATACAAATGATTTAGTATTCTATTATTTAAAGTTACACACATGTGACTCAACTTTCAAGTTATTCTCTTTCCAAATTGGTTTTAGATTTAGAGAGGAAATTTATAAATCGATTAATATTTTTCAATCTATTTTGTAAGCACATGTTTGCTGGCTAACTCTCCATTCTTTTCATGAACGGAAGTTTTCATAATTTCATACATAAATGAAGTAACATTTTTACACCATTATAATAGTGAAATAATTTCTATTTTCAGCACTTACTACTCCAGCTAAGGCGGGTCCAATCCAATCCCAACACGTCATAGGGGATACCGGTGTCATTTCACTCAAACAATCGTGGGGTTTGGGTATTTTAAGTGTCCGACATTAAACGGAGAATTTCATTTTTTTTATTTTATTTTCTTTTAATTGTTTGTTTGGTGAAGTTAATATAATAAATATTTTGTATTTATTTTTTGAAAAGGAATGGCTTCTGGAGTTGGCAATGTCCTACAAAACTCGGAAAAGCTCCTTCTCTGTGGCAGTTAAGCCGCTCCAATCCCCACACCAATTTTCTCTCTCTAGAAGATTTGGCCCTCTCTCTATTTCTCTCTCTAGAAGCCATTTTTGCTTAGCTTCAATTTCAGTCTGAAATGCCGAGAGTAGCAGCAGCTAAGAGGATCAATTAGAGGAAGATGCCGCTTGTGAGGGTGCAGGTCAAGAACGAGTTCGGGCTTGGTAAGGCAGAGCTGTACAAGGACGCCAACAATGAAGATCCGAAAGCTGTGCTCGACGGCGTTGCCGTTGCTGGCCTCGTCGGGATCTTGAGGCAGTTGGGTGATCTTGCTGAGTATGTTTCTTTCCTATGCGAACTTGTTTTCTGCTCTATTTGTTTTGCTTGGGAGATTGATTTTTCAGTAGTTAATTAGGTCTTCCTCGTTTAGATGTTCTTGTTGTTTGTAGCTATTTCGCACCGTTTTATTGGGCTCTATGCAGCTCTTAGATTAATCTAATTTAGAGTGAATTAGTGGAGTTTAAATCGACATCTGGAAATGGAAGGTTTTGGAGTTATGAACTTCACTTGGGAATTGAGTGCTTTGCTCATTTATTCGTGTGACTAGCGGTTCTTCCGTTTCTAATTTCTTATATGGAAACTTCGTTGTTGAATCTTATTTAGGAAACAGCTGGGGGAAGCAATAGAATACAATCAAATCAGAAATAATTATTTGGGATTTTTTTTTATATCCATCCATGAGTATACAAGTTACCTTACTTTCACCTCCACTACTCTCACAACATAACCTATGCTTGACTCTACAATATTTGGATGTCTAAGGATATCTGGTGGTCACCATGGATGGAACTCAGAACAACTTGTTTCTGCCTGACCTTACTATGTTTGGATGTCTAACAAAACCCTTAAGAAATTAATGAATTAATTAGTAGATAAGTGATCACAATGGATTAAATTCACAACCCTTTGAATTTCCAAACCATTAGTCCGTTGGTTCAGTTTCTAATTTTATGTTATATTATTTTTTCAGGAATTTTTTAGTTCTCTTGGAGGATTACAGTGTTTAGTCTTCTAACTATTTAGCTTTTATTTTTTTTAGAATATTACTTGTGAAAGGACTTGAACTTACAACCTTCGCGAGGAAGTATATATGCCTTCACTGTTGAGCTTAGCGATGATTAGTCTAAAATAAACTCTAAAAAATCCTAAGGAAATGGTATAAATAGTATTGTTTTTTTAGCTAGAAACAGTCATCATAATTAGATTTACCAGCTTAGTAGTTACCATGATTAGAAAGTTGATCTTAACATGGGAGTATGGGACTGAAAATAAACCAAAGAACAAGTAATTTGTTTCAATAGAATTTGGGTTTTAGATTGTATAATCCATGCCCCACTTAGTAACTCAAGCGAACTGCTTGGTCTTCAGTTTTTTTCCTTACCTCTTAAGGTTATATCGAATTTGGGTTTTAGAGTGTTTCTTATTTATTTAAGAGAACTACTTATTCTTTGATTTCTAGTTTGTCTGGCTTGAACTTCTTTTGTTTTACTTTGGAAAAGTGAGGAATCAATTTTTTAAATCAAAATGGGCTCTTAATCATATATAATATGATGGTATAAATTCATTGTTTGTTCTGACTAGGGTACTGGGTGGGCTGGCTATGTAACTCTGTTTTTTTTCCTTCCTCTTTTTTTAATCCTTATATTGATTCATGAACAAGCAACCTTTAATTTACTCATATAGTTTCTCATCAAAATGGTGCTACACCATTATTAGAGTTGCTTTAGGAAACGTTAAGAGTGGGTAAGCAATGGAGAGGTGATCATCATCTTTGTGTTGATATGTATTTACGGTCTTTGAATAAGACTGTCACATGCTTGGTACTTTGTGCAATGCAAGTATGTTGTTGAACAACATTTATACTAACTGGGATGGTATCATCTGGCGTTGTAGATTTGCGGGGGAGGTTTTCCATGGGTTGCAGGAACAGGTGATGATAACAGCTTCCAGAAGCCACAATGTGATGGCTCGTGTCAAACAGATTGAATCTGCCCTTCCTTTCCTTGAAAAGGCAATACTAGCTCAAACAAGTCACATTCATTTTGCTTACACAGCTGGTATGACTCGGTTGCCACCTAAATTATGGATATAACTCATACCATAATTTGTTTCAATTTTTAAGCTGCTCTCAACTTCTCATTTGCACATATTTGGGACAATGAGAGATTCCTTTGTTAGTTTACGGTAGACAATGGTTTTTTCTTTACCTTTTGATTTTTGTCATACAACCATTTTTTTCTTACCTAACTTCTAACTTATTCTCTGATTTTACTGCAACATTTTAGACACACATACTAGCATACATGAGTGTCTATATCTAAAGATTTCTTGTTGATATTACTGCAAAGAGGATGCTTGAAGGAAGTAGTTTTTTAATTCACTGATAGTGTGAGATGTCCTACTTTATTTTAACTTTGTACTGGTCACAAACTTATCTTCAGAAGAAGAGTTAGCTTTGGTAAATAGTTTGTGTTGTTTGTCAAACTAAGGTTCTATCAGGATCATGCTATCACATATGTTTAAGTTGATAAACAAGATTTTTTTTTTATCTTGTTAAGCTTAATTCCATCGCAATCAATGTCTTGTGTAGACCATGACAATATTATTAACAATTCAAAGTAAAAGGTTTTTGACAACACTTGAAATTCGTATAATGTTAAGCAGTTGCTTTACAGGTTCTGAGTGGCATCCACGTCTTCAAACTGAACAAAATCACTTAATCTATCATGATTTGCCACGATTTATTCTGGATTCCTATGAAGAATGTCGTGATCCTCCACAACTTCATTTGCTTGACAAGTATGGACGATTCTTTATCTTTGTTTAAATATTTCTCCTTATTGAAAATGAAAAACAAGCATGACAGTGCTGTTCTTCTCTCCATCCAGATTTGATACTGGGGGTCCTGGATCTTGTTTAAAGCGATATTCAGATCCAACATTCTTCAAAAAAACATCAACTTCAGGAAAAATAGGCTTAGAGAAGGTTCGGAGTGACAAAAAGGCTCACAAGGTTAAGGTACGCAGTGAAAATCTAGGAGTTATTTGTGTTACGTGCATCTTTTCAAATCAGTGGTTAGCTTTCAAGTTTCAGGAAAAAATTTAATGCATGAGTTATTTGTTTCGGTCTATTGCCTCCACATTATTCTCAGTTGAACCAATTAACCAGGCTATAGTAAGCCTAGAACATATCCTGTTCAAGTTAGACTATTATAGTAAGTCATTAACAACAACAAAATGTGAAGTCATTGTGTTATTTTAAAGTAGTCATTCTGACAAATAAGTTAATAATGCACAGAGAAAAAGATCGTTGGTGCGCAATGGAGAAGTCATGCACGGTACATCAATTCCCAATCATAATAGCAGGTATTATTAACTAACAATTAGCTTTGGACATTTCTTCTTTAGTTGAACGAATCACCGACAATCAGATATGCAGCTTGCAGTTCACTTCCATTTCCAATGAAAGAGCATCCTTTTCTCAAATTGCTACAGCTGATATGATGATGAAATCAGATGCTGGGGACTCTTCAAATTCTTTTGATTCTGGAACAGTGTCAGGATATGCAGGAAGTGTTTTGAAATTAGGTTCTTCCCTGCAAACTAAAGAACAGGAATTTAAGGAATCTTCAAGTTCAAGTTTGATGCAGTTTAGTGTTGTTGTTGATTCAGTTGTTCCAGGTGAACAAAGTAGGATGGTAGATGATAAATTTCAACATGCACTAGAAGATCAAATTGATTCGAGTTTCTCTTCTCATGTCACTTGGGACGAAAAGGCAGAAATAGTGAAGCCCAGGAATCGGCAAGATAGTAGAGAAAAGACAAAAATAGTGCAGTCAATAGGTCAACAAGATGTTAGAGAAATGGCAGAAACAGTGCAGCTAAGGACTCAACTGGATGTTAGAGAAATGACAGAAATTGTGCAGCCAAAGTCTCAACGGGATTTTAGAGAAAGGGAAGAAATTGTGCAGCCACGTTTCCAACAGGGTGTTCAAGAAATGACAGAAATCCTTCAGCCAAAGACTCAAAAGGGTGTTAGAGAAATGGCAGAAATTTTGGAGCAAAGGTCTCGACACAGTGCTAGAGAAATGATAGAAAGTGTACATCCAAGGACTCGAAAGGGTGGTAGAGAAATGACAGATATGGTGCAGATGAGGTCCCAACAGGATGTTAGAGAAAGTGAAGAAAAAATGCAACCAAGGACTCGACAGGATATCACAGAAATGGGAGAAATTGTGCAGCCAAGAAATCAAAAGGATGTTAGAGAAATGGAAGAAATTGTTCAGCCAAGGTCCCAACATGATGTTACAGGAATGACAGAAATTGTGCAGCCAAGGACTCAAAAGAGTGCAAGGGAAATGGAAGAAAATGTGCAAGCAAGGACTGAAAAGGGTGTTAGAGAAATGACAGAAATAGTGCAGCCAAGGCCTCTACAAGATGTTAGAGAGATGGCAGAAATTGTGCAATCTAGGACTCAACAAGATGTTAGAGAAATGGCAGAAATTGGGATGGCAAGGACTCAACAGGGTGGCACAGAAAAGGCAGAACCTGAGGAGTCGGGCAGCCAACAGGGTGTTAGAGAAAAGGTGGAGATAGGGGAGTCAAAGAGTCAACAACATGATAGAGATGAAGAATTTAAGGTTCATGTACCTGAATCTACCCTGGATTCATTTGAAATGGAAGGCTTTTACCTTAGAAATGATGAACAAATGAGTACACTATCTAATAATGGCCACCCGTTCGAATCCATTTATGATGGGAATGTTTTAGAAGAAATTGAAAGTGAAACGGACAATTATATGGATGCACTAAACACCATTGAGTCAGAATCTGAAACTGACCTTGATTGCCAGACAAAACGAGAAGTAGAGCCATGTTCATCCGATATAAAGTGTGAAGTAGTAGATCCAATGCATGACCACCTTGAATCGAGTTTGGATCCTGATATTCCAATTCCAAGCAATGAGCCTCAAAAGTCCTTTGACAAAGGTATGATCTCAAGTCTACCAAATTTAGTCTGTTCAGATAGTTTTTATCATGATCAAAGGCTTGAAAACACCATAAAGGTTTCTAGTCCTGGCTGTCCCCTAGTAACTGATTTGCATGGCAAGGAAAGTTCTACATCAGAATCAGATATCAGTGATTCCTTTCCTCCTGATTCCACTTCTAGTCTAGAGGATCAGTCAGGAATTGAATTATTGAATAGGGTGCCTGAATCTGAAAATGCTTCTTTCTCCTGCAATCCTTCAGATAAGTTCTGGACAAATGGTGGCTTGCTAGGACTTCAGCCATCAAAGCCTCCTTCTTGGGCTGTATCAAATGCTGCATGTGAGGACACAAGTAAAGACGAGAAACATGGCCGTTCTGAACATGCGTATGTGAACAATGGTAATGCACAGGGGATGAAAATGGATATCTTGCCCAAAGATGCTATTAACGATGAAAAAGATTCAACTTCTAATAAGTCCTCATTGCACCATGATGATCAGAAATACGATGTGTCAGGTAAAATACATGGAACTTGTACACCATCTCAGGAATTCTCAAGAAGTGATTTAAATCTCAACAATGGAAGCTTTAATATTAATCATTCAAGCAATAGATCTAGTTGTGTCCATATGAATGATGGGGTATGTACAAATGTGGTAGCAGCTGGAATTGCACCTTCAGCTGTACCTAATGTCCATACGCAGGCCATGGAGGAAGATGAGTCCAATCAGAATTTTGGACACCAATTGCTTGTAAATGGCTTTCATAGAAAACTGACGCTGATACATGATGAAAGGTTTGAGACTACAGATAGTCCAGGGAAGAGAAATGCCTACCAAGATATTGTATATCAAACAATGTTTGAAAAGACTTTCAAAGAGGAATTAGGCTGTGATTCTTCAATAGATTCATGCCCTCCTTCACCCCCACTTGATCACATGAAAATCTCTTTCCATCCTGTTTCTTGTTTTGAAATTTCAAAATTGAAACTGAGATTTCCTGATGGCAGTGAAGGCCGTGGGAGCACGAAGGACATATTTCCATCATTTCAGTTGGCTCCGGAGGAGTCTATTTCTGTGCATGAGATTGGCTCTGAGTCCGATGATGACACATTCTGCAGATCATCTCCATGTATGTCAGATGGTTGTCTTAGTGATCACTCTAAGTCAAATTCTGACCTGTGGGAATCAGATGACGCTCCAGAAAGCACAAGCAAGAGTTCGTATGATTTACACATGTCACAGATGGAATCTTTATCTGCATCATTTGAGGGAAGCACAAAAAATGGCATTACGGTGGATGATGAAAGTGGAAATTTGAACTCTAGGAGGGGCATGGATGAATCACTTTCTGGTCCATTACTTGATCTTCCATATTTTGACATTGTGAACCCTGTAATGAGTGAAAAAACTTATGATATAGATGCTATGAATCTTCCTAAGTTGCAATGTTCAGATAATCCTACTCCGGCTCCGCCACCTCTTCCTCCTGCACAATGGTGCGTTTCAAAAACATCCTTAGATGTGTCTGAAGACCAGAAGGATTTATCTACTCATTCAAAGCAGGTGATACCAACTGTCTTCCCGCAGCAAATAACTCACGAGCCCATTGCAACCAAGCCAAATGGCAAGGTAAATAGTCGTCTAGTGGTTATTTTGACAACAAACATAAACTAGAATGATTTAAGATGTGGAAAGTTATAATTGCTTATTCATTTATTATTGAATGTAGAAACCGGAACAAATGGTAGTAGATGGTAAAAAGGAACCAAACCACATTGGAAATGGCAAAGTGGTGGATGCTAGGGAAGAATTCCTGCAACAAATTAGAGCAAAAGTAAGCAACTTCCTTACGTTTTTGTTGAAAATTAGTTTCCTCTCATTGATTTACTTTGATTCTGCCGGATATTGAATTACACCAATGAATATGAACCTGCGGTATAGGATGCATAGTCAGTTTTATTTCTTGCTCAAAGTTCTGCAAATCAAATTATCCAAGCATACAGATACAGCCTTGTTATGTTGTCAGTTCAACTGTATACCAATGCCAATGCCATAACATGTATAGTATACATTAGCATATGTGCGTTCGGAGATCATATACATGAACTCACGTAGACCATCATGTTTGTGACGCATTCATAGTATTCTAAGTGCATTAACTAGACTAGACATTTGCATCTATACTGAATTTTGAAAGATGCCCTTGAAGATTCTCTTATTTTCATTTTTGTTGCCAAAATTCTTCGGGAGATGTACTTAGTTAAACACTATGAACTTCAAAGTAAAAATATCGTGGTTATTTTTTTATATCAAAGCAGATCAAAAGTAATATAGTTTGTGTTATTAATTATTCTGAACCATGCTATCCTCAGTCATTCAACCTACGACGCACAATGACTGAGAAGCCAAGTACTACAGTGGGACCTGCTACTCACGTCAAAGTCACAGCAATTTTGGAGAAAGCCAACGCAATCCGCCAGGTTCTTCATTGTCCTATTTTACTTCCTTGTACATAAAAGACATGCCTTACCCATTGATAAATTTCTCAGGCTGTCGGAAGTGACAACGGGGAAGACGATGATTCTTGGAGTGACGCCTGATCGTAGATATGGAACCTCTTGTTTCCCCGAGAAGCAATTCTCACCAAGGTGCTAATATAGTTGCATATGTAATAAAAAATACATATATAGTATGCCTCCGTAAATAAGCTTATTTAGTTTTGGGTAGAGTTTTACCTTAGCCTTGTAGCTTATTTTACCTTTTTGACTTCTATTCTCTTTAGGATCTGTCAATTCCTTGTAAACTTGTATTAGGTGTTGGGACAGATATGTTTCAACAACTTACTAGCCTTAAAACGCTTGTAATTTCTATTATTTTTGCTTTTACTCTTCTGCCCCTGAAAGTTCACGTTTTTGTCAGCATAAAGGAAAGAAATAAAGTGTTGAAAAGTGTTGGATTCCATGTAAGAAGAACAAATGGAGAGCAAAGTAGGTTGTTAATTTCCCTAGTGGCGGTATTAAAGAATATAAAGTACCTTTTAAAGTCTTTAAAGAATGATTCAAAGAAACAATTTTTTAAAAAAGGGGTGAAGTCTTTGGTTTGTAATATCGCAGAAAATACAGAATTTGATTGCGTTCAATTTCATTGCCAAGTTGATTGACCAAGAAAGTCTAAACATAATTTGACAAAGTGCAGTGGTAGCCTTGGCATGGCCAGTCTGGCTTTTCGGCTTGCAACTTGGGATCATACAATGTATCTCATTGTCTCCAATGGCCGGTTGAGAGCTAGGACTTCAAAGCACGCTTTTTTGAGAGATCCTTGGTTTGAGGTGGCTGGAAAATGCTTAAACTAGAATATTCTTCGAAATATCTCGGTACCACAGTCTAGGAACGAGCCAGTAGTGCCCCGGGTATAGGGGAGCAAAGCTCCAATTTCCCGGTTTTTAAAAAAATACAATGTATCTCATTCCTAGCTACAATCTATTACTAGTATTCATGCTCAAATTCTGCTATTCTAGTCCATATATATATATATATATATATATATATATATATATAGAAATTTGAAAATTTCTCGTCTATATAAGGATAGATCAAAACAGGTTGTAAATTCGATTTCCTTTTTTCTTTCTCAAGGTAACACTTGCATAAAAGAATAAAAGTCAAATACCTGTTGTTAAAATTCTAATCAAGTCTTCAAGCTTGGGATCTATTAGTATACTTGCTTGATGGTCCTATGTTCAAAACATACGAGTGAGCTTAATTGTAAAATTTTTAATTGTCTCATGGATTAAGGCCTTGAAACAAATCAAGGCCCTCGAATATGTAGAGGAGCAAAGTTCCTATTTTCAATTATTAAAAAAATAGAAATTTACAAGGCTAGTTAAATTTATAAAATAATTGCAAATAGAGTAATTTTTAAAATATTAACAAATGTAGTCATTAGTATTAATGAGTATTATCATATACTTTTGATATTGGAATTGTAGAATATTTATAATATAATATTAAAACGTATTAATTATTATAGATGCAAATACTTCAAAATTTATTTATATTTATAATTATTTTGTGAGAAGAGTTAATTTTTAACTTGCAAAATTAGCAAATAGGACCATGAACTTACAAAGTTAATTTTTATTCTGTATCCCAGGTTTTATTTAACCTTTTCAATCTTATGATTTCTGAAAAGTGTAGAAAAACTCATGTTTCTTGTATGGAAGGGTTGAATGAAATTTCAAACTCAAATGATTAGTTGAAATTAGGAAACAGACATGATACACATCTAAAAAAATCATATATCTATTAGACACCATAAAAATTTAGACTCCTATAAAATACTTATGTTTAAAGTTAAAGACATCAGATATAATATTGACAACTTGGGAACTTATTAAATATTTTATTAAGGTAAGTAAAACTTTCTAAATTATAAGTCAAAGTAAAAACATTATTTGAAAGCAAGGATTAAGTTGACCTAAGATAATATTATGATTAATTACCTATAGGACTTGATTATTTACAACATGTCAAATGATTTTAAAAATAGGCTTTGGTTTTTAGTAATTAATCAGAGGCCAGCTATTATCCAGATGGGAGTTAAAACCAACAGCTGATTGGTCCTACCTAAGAAAAAATGGTGTGTGTAAAAGGCAATAGATATTAGCTAACTCTAAGGAAATTAATTATAGGTTTTATTATAAAATTTGTTGCACAATTAAAAGGCAAGGCAAGCATCTTACACTATCAACATGGCTTTAGGATAATGCCTATCTTCTTCTTTTTCTACAATTCTCTTGTTTGAAAAAAAAAATATATACAATTAATTCCTTCATTAATTATTATGGGTTTTATTTTATATTTTAGAGTGTGATAGGGAAACTTCCCAACTTGCAGCACTGATTGGAATAAACAGTGAATTAAAGAATATTAAAAAAAGAAAGACTTAGTTTGTTGCTTCATTTTTGCTTAAAATAAGCAACTTGGGGTCATTGAAAACCCTAGCACCACCCAACATGGAATCATTTTAATTATTCAATTTTCCAATTCCATTTGAATATTTCGCATAAAGATATAAATGTTATCTCTTAGGCTTTCATGGGGGCACTACTCTCTTTGATAAAAAAAAAAGCTTGAGATTTAGATTCAAGCTCTTAATTGATGCCTCAAAATTAATTAGATTTCTTCACTTTGGTTTCTAAAATAAGGTTTGTAATCTTGGAACTTCTTTTTTGTCAATGTTTATTTTAAGACTATTTCGATTCGATAAAAATCTAAATTATGTGCTTGTTTTGTTCCTTTACCATGTCAAGCTACATATAATAAATAATTTGAGTAACAATTTGTTTTGTTTTGGGTTTTTTTTTTTTTTTTTTGAAAACAGAATACTTAATTCATAAAGTATACAAGAAGCAAATAACAAAAACCTTACATAAAAACTCTCCAAGTTCAAAGTTAGAGAGTTAATATCACTGTTTTTAAAAAGTTTAGATCTTGTATTTTCAAGATGTTATACTCGTGTAATATTATTTTTCTAAAGACTTATAAAATATTTATCAATGTTAATATCGTTAGATATACTAGCGTTTCACTTGAAATCAGATCCATCATAAAATAGTTCACATTAAATTGGTTTCTAAAACAAAACGCTAAAATTATACCAATTAAAATATATACAATTATCTAATTATGTGAAATGTTTTAATTTTTTAATAAGTTCTATCATATAAACGTGAAGATTCAAACTTCTACTAATTTGATCAAAATATATATTCACGAGAATTTATGTTCAAGTTGATAGTATTAATAGATAGAATGTTGAATCTTTAAAGCCATAACCAAAAGACTGAAACATATTGTTTAAAATTGTCGTTCTTGGTATGATGAGAAAGTAGTAAAAAAATGTGGTAGATATAGATTTAAGAGTTCCAAATTCAAGAGATTGTAGAAAAAAAAAAGTTTCAAATTCAAGAGGCGCCCATATATCAAAATGGTGATCGGCACTTGGAAACCATATCATATAAAAGATGTTCCTTTCTTCATATATTATTATATTTCAAAATTATTAAATCTTTCATTTTAAATTGAAAGAAATAAAAAAGGAAAGAAAGAAAGAGTCTTCGAAAGCATCCAAAAGAAAAAGTGCAAGAGGGAAAAAGAAAACGAAAATGCTCTTTTGTCTAATTATATAAGTGGGAAAAAGTTGTGTTTGGAAAAGAGGATTGCTTTCATATTAAGTATATAAAAAAGTTTGCTTTATTAAAGCAAATCCCCCATTTATCAATTCTCCTTTTTCCTTTGCAATTCCATTTATCAAAAGCTATTTAAACCATCATCTTGATTTAGTGGTCAAGAGAAAAATTAAGATATGAAGAATTCAATGGATTGAAATCTTTGCAAATAGATGCTTCATTTAAATGCTAATTATTAGTATTTATACAAGCGAAAAAGAAAAGTTAAAAAAGGATGATCATCTATGTAAAAGATAATTTATTATTAATCTTTTAACATTCAAATATTGTAAGGTTAAACTGTATATTCCCTAAAAATAGTCGACATATTCATAATTGGCCCGAACACTGATATATCAAAAGCTGCGTTGGACCATAACCATCATTCTCTAACTTTATAACCCATTTCAAATAAATTCAAATACTAAACATCAAAGTTAAGTAACCAAAATGCATGCATTGAAACCAAGGAAAAAAAGTAGAACTTTTAATGCAAAAAGGAATTCCATAAACATTTTAAGTTTATTCAAACTCTTTTCGGATCACTGTAACTTTAGAATCTATTGATATATTAATATATTGTGACCCGCAATTAAAGTTTTTTTTCCCTGTTTTTTTTTAAAAGGTATTTTTTCCCCTTTTTTCTAAAAGTAGTGAAATTTGTAATTAAGTCATAGGTGGGTTCTAATTGTATAATGTTTGAAAAGAAAAGTTTAAATTTAGACTCAAATATTAACTTAAGGTTTTAGCCGGCAACAAGAACAGTAACTTAACAACATTAGCATATATTCATTGACCAAGAGGTCATGGTTCGAATCCCCCTATCTCAAAAATTGTAATCTTAAAAAAAAAAAAAAAAAAAAAAAAATCTTAACGTTTTAGGTCAGTAAATCATTGTTTGGTCATGGTAAAATTATTGGGATGGGTTCGAATATTCTTTTGTATAAAATAATTTTATTAAGATTTTGTTTGACATCGTTTGGTTTTTTATATTGAAAAATTATGTTTATCACTGTAATTAAAATAATATTAATAATAAAAGGGTTAATAAACCCTGTCCATGCTTTTCAAAAATAAAAATAAACCCTGTCCATGTGCCAAGATTTGTAAGAAATTCTTAATTAATAAAAATAGCATATTTTTGGAACCAAATATTTGATAGAATAATGAAAAATATATACCCTAGCTATAACGCTACCAACAGTCGTCTATAAACTTTTGAAGGCATCTGTCCGTCGTTTTGTAATATTTATTTCGTGTCGAATTATTTGGTATTATTTTTCAAACAAGTTGATTTTTTAAAAAAGAAAAATTAATTATTAAAAGCCCAAAATGATTGTAAAGCAAAAGAATAAATAATCTGCGGAAATCTTAATTCCCATTTCCACGAGATCCAGTTCACATATTACACGACAAAATCATTTAGTTCATATTAATTGTTATTTCATTTTATTATTTCTTTTTTCTTTTTAGGTTGAAGAGTTGAGGAAGAGAGGTGAATTTTTATATGGCTAAATTATATAAAATGCTCCTAAACTTTGGAGGTTGTCTCAAAAATACTCCTAAACTTTGAAAAGTTTTAAAACTACCCCCGAACTTTAACCAAAGTTCTAAAAATGCCCCTACCGTTAAAGTTGGATAAAAATCATCAAAATTTGGTTTAAAAAATACCCCTAAACTTTTAAAATGTCTCAAAAATATCCTTGGACTTAAAAAATGATAAAAAA
>JBBMKA010000005.1:6733397-6755983 GCA_037833695.1 Sechiopsis laciniata
TATATTATTTGTCTTTTTATCCAAAAGGAAGGTCCCCACTTAGATTTTGGAATTATGAGAGAATAGGAGATGAAGTGAAGGAGAAAGAGAAAGAGGAAATTGAGAGAAAGTGGAGTGATTTAGAAAGATGAAGTATTTGTTAGGAAATTGATGTTTTGAAGAGGAGATGTAAAAAAATCCTTTTTGGGGATTTGTGTGTTGAAATGAAATATTGGAATTTTTTTTTGGGGATTAGTGGTTAAGAGATAAGATTTTTATTTTATATTAACTTTTTATTGTAATAAAGTTTGATTTGAAGTTTTATAGAATTAAATAGAATTGATGAGATATGAGAAGTTGATAGACATTATTAATACGAAAAATAAACATGAGCTTAAATAACTTCCTCTCATCTCCTCTCACAATCTTTAAATCCAATTACCCCCTAAGATGGAAGAGAGCTGTGGAAGCCACGTTTTTACGGTCTCCATTCTGTTTCAATAGGAATATCTTTATAACGTTTTTGTTTTGAGTACTCATTAGTCCAACTAAGACGGCCCTATGTAACTCTATCCAACTGAAGATTGAGACGTCATACGGGACACAGTTGTCATTTTCGTAAAACAATTCTGGATTTTTTATATTTTGAATTCGAACATTTAATTTAAGTTAAAATGCTATTTTAATCTCTAGATTTTAAGTTTTGTTTTATTCTCATCTCTAAATTTTTATTGGTTCAATTTTAGTTTTTAGATTTTTGAATTTATTCTATTTTGGTCTTAAATTTTCAAAAGTTCAATTTTAATCCTTAAAATTAAACATGAAAGTTAAATACCAAAATGAAATAAGTTTGAAAGTCCAAAAATTAAAATGAAACAAATTTAAAAGTTTAGAAACTAAAATTAAGGCCCCATTTGATCATTGATTTTTTGTTTTTAGTTTTGTAAAATTTAAGCTTATTTATACTCTAATTTTCTACGATATATTATATCTTTTTTGCTATGTATCCATTTTTTTTTTAAAAAGTAAATGAATGCTAACCAAATTTTAAAAAGAAAAACAAGATTTTGAAAGTAATTTTTTTTATTTCTAGATTTTGGTTTGTACTCTAAAAATATCGATAAATATAAATATTCAAGTAAAGAAACACAAATAAAAAATAATTATGATAAGTTTAAATTTTAAAACAAAACTCAAATATAAGGACTAAAATATGATATTTAAGCTTTAATTTAACTTGGTTATATTGGAATTTGATATACATGAAAGAACTTTTTGTATTTAATTCTGAAAAGGAATGGCTTGAGGAGTTGGCAATGTCGTACAAAACTCACAAAATCTCCCTGCAGTTAAGCTGCTCTGTCTCTCTCGCCATTTTCCCCTTATCCCTTTGATTCTGCTGCAATTTCACCCACCCTGCTTTGAGCTTTCACTTCCATTAATGCCGAGACCAGCTCCCTGAAGTTCAGAGCAAGATGCCGCTCGTCAGGGTGCAGCTCAAGAGCGAGTTCGGCCTTGGGAACCCCGGCCTCTACAAGGACGCCAACAATGAAGATCCCAAGGCTGTGCTCGACGGTGTAGCCGTTGCTGGCCTCGTCGGCATCTTGAGGCAGCTCGGTGATCTTGCTGAGTATGTTTCTTTGCTCTACTTACTCGTTTTCTGCTCCATTCATTGTTTTGGCGCTTCGATTTCCGGTAGTTAATTTTAGGTTTTTATGTAGTTCTTAGTCTCGTACCGTTTTATGTGGTTATGCGGGGTTCTTAGATTAATCTCAAATTAGAGGTGTTATGAAAACGGCAATCAACAATCAATTGAAAATACAAGAAAAATCGTAAAGAGAAGAACACAAAATTTACATGGTTCAGTAGTGTTAGCTATGGGCAGAGGAGAAAACATTTTATTAAGTAGACGGCGAAAATACAAAATGTTAATCGTGCGGGGCCAAAGTTTAATTCGAGTTTATATATAGTGCACTCTAATTTTACAGCTATGACCCAATTACATAAAAATCCATATACGAAAATAGAGCTCTGCTCGCTGAACCTCCCTACTAAATAATCGTGAGACATCAAACAGTTCAAGGCATATCTTAACAAGAGGGAATTAGTGGAGTTATGTAGACATCTGGAAATGGAATGTTCCGGAATATTGAACTTCACTTGGAAATTCACTGCCTTGCTTATAAGCAATAGAATACGATCAAAACTAAATTACATATATTCGCCAGTGTCCGGACCACCTTACATGTACCTCGACTATTCTCACTGAGGAAACCCTATCAAACAGAAGTATTTGGTTGGGACTCGAATTTTATATTTCTCTTTTCATGGTTTATTCTTCACTACGAGTTACTTAGAAGCTCTCTTAGATGAAGTATAGAGGCCTTCACTGTAGAGCTAAGCTCATGTTGGCAGTTTCTTCTAGAAAAAAAAAAAAAAAATTGATATGATCCAAATTCTATTTATATATAGGATCTCTCTCAAACTTTAAACCGTTTACCAAAATTTTGTATTCTTTACCCTTACCCCCTACCTCTATCTTTAACCGAAAGGTTTAACAAGCTCTAAATTAATTGCCCGCATACCCCTAAAATGTGCCTAATAACAATTAACAACTCTATCAAAATCCTGATGAAAGGATTGTGAATACTATTTTTAGGGTTTTCGCTAGAAACAGTCATTATAGTTAGTTAAATTTACTAACGTAGTAGTTACAAATTACAGTGATTGGGAAGTTGATTTTAACAAGGGACTGGAAGTAAAAAGTAGTTTGTTTAAATAAGCTGTGGAACACTTCATAATCCATATCCTAGTTATTTACTCAAGCGAACTGCTTGTTCTTTAGTTTTATTTAATCTTTCCTAACCTCCTAACGTTGTGACTGACCCCAAATACAATTTTGATTTTAGAGCGTTTCTTATTTATTTAAGCGAGCTACTTGCTCTTTGTTTTATAGTTGGTCTGGCTTGAGCTTGTTGTATTGTAGTTGCTAAATGTGAAGGAATAAATTTGTTGAATCAAAATGGTGCTCTACACTTAATTATATGCATGATGGTATGATTTTATTGCTAGTTCTTAACTTCTTACTTCTTACTAGGGTACTGGGTGGACGGGCTATGTAACTCTGTTTTTTTTGAAACCTTGCTCTATAGCTCTGTCGTCGTTTCTTTTCCCTTCATCTTTTTAAACCTCAAAATGATTCATGAACAAGCAACCTTTAATTTACTCTTATAGTTTCACATCACAATGGTGCTAGGTCATTAGAGTTTGAGTTACTGTGTGCAATAATGAAGTAAGAAACTGAAGGTGATCATCATCTTTGTGTTGACATGTTTACAGAATTACAGGGTCTTTGAAAAAGAATTTCACATGCTTGGTCCTTTGTTCAATACAAGTATGTTGTTAAACAACATTTATACTGACTGGCTTAATATCCTGTGTTGTAGATTTGCGGGGGAGGTTTTTCATGGGTTGCAGGAACAGGTGATGACTACAGCTTCCAGAAGCCACAATGTTGTGGCTCGTGTCAAACAGATTGAAGCTGCCCTCCCTTTCCTTGAAAAGGCAATACTAGCTCAAACAAGTCACATTCATTTTGCTTATACAGCTGGTATGACTCAGTTGCCACCTAAATTATTAATAACTTAGACTTAAACAGAATTTGTTTGAATTTTTAAGGAGCTATCTACATGTCATAGATAGAGAGTCTTTTGTCAGTTTATGCTGATAATGGTTTGTTCATTACCTTTTGATTTTTGTGGACAGTACAGTGTTCAACTTTTGTCTCAGTTATTTGATGAATTCAATTATTTACTTACTGGAAAGAGAATGCTTGAAGGTGGTAGATTTCTAAATCTAATTCACTGACATGGGAGTGGTCACAGTTAATTTTAACTCAGTGTTGGTAACAAATTTATCTTCTGAACGCTAGTTAGCTTTATTAAATAGTCTGTTTTATTTTGCATAGCATCTATATTCAAGCATGCCGCTTTAGCCAAAGCTAGTTCTATCGGGATTATGCTATCACATTTATTTTAGATGATAAATGAGAAATTTGCTTTATCTCGTTAAGCATAAATTCATTGCAATCAATTCCTTGTTTAGACTAATGGCAATTTGTAATTACTGGTAGTTGTAGTCTTCTATAACGTTTTAACATTTGATATTTGTATAATGTTAAGCAGTTTCTTTGCAGGTTCTGAGTGGCATCCTCATATTCAAACTGAACAAAATCACTTCATTTATCATGATTTGCCACGATTTATCCTGGATGCCTATGAAGAATGTCGTGATCCTCCACAACTTCATTTGCTTGACAAGTATGATCAGTTCTTTATTTCAGCTTAAATATTTTCCTTTTTGAAAAAGAAAGGCAAGCTTGACCCTAAACCCTGAAAAAAAGAGAGTGACAGTACCCTTCTTCGCTCCACCCAGATTTGATACAGGGGGTCCTGGATCTTGTTTAAAGCGTTATTCAGATCCAAAATTCTTCAAAAGAACATCAACGTCAGGAAAAATAAGCTTGGAGAAGGTTAGGAGCGACAAAAAGGCTCACAAGGTTAAGGTGTGCAATGAAAATCTAGGAGTTATTTGTGTTACGTGCATCTTTTCAAATAAGTGGTTAGCTTTCAAGTTTCAACTGCCTAGTTAATGAAATAATTTAATGCATGAGTTATTTGTTTTGGTCAATTGCCTTGCCTCTATATCATTCTCAATTTCTCACCAATTATCCATCCTATTGTAAGCCATAGAACAGATCCTGTTCAAGTAAGATTGTAGTAAGTCATTAACAACAACAAGACTGTAGTTATTTTATCTTCTTGAAATCAAAGCTTGTTTTTTTAAGTGGGTTGAATACATAAGTTTTGCTGTTATAAATTAGTCATTTTGACAAATAAATTAACAATTCACAGAGAAAAAGATGGTTGATGCGCAATGGAGAAGTGGTACATGGTGTGCCAATTCTCAATCTTAATAGCAGGTATTACTAACTAATGATTAGGTTTATACGTTTCTTATTGAGTTGAAGGGATCACTGACAACTAGATATGCAGCTTGCAGTTTACCTCCATTTCCAATGAAGGAGCTTCCTTTTCTCAAACTGCTACAGTTGATATGATGATGAAATTAGATGCTGGGGATTCTTCAATTTCTTTAGACTCTGGAACTGGGTCAGGATATGCAGGAAGCGTTTTGAAATTAGGTTCTTCCTTGCAAACTAATGAACATGAATTTAGAGAATCTTCAAGTTCAAGTTTGATGCAGTTTAGTGATGCTGTTGATTCAGTTGTCTCAGATGAACAAAATAGGAGAGCAGATAATAAATTTCAATATGCATTAGAGGATCAAATTGATTTGGGTTTCTCTTCTCATGTGACATGGGACGAAAAAGCAGAATTAGCGAAGCCCAGGAATCAGCTAAATATTAGAGAAAAGACAGAAATAGTGCAGTCAATAGGTCAACAGGATGTTAGAGAAATTGCAGAAATAGTGCAGCCAAGGACTCAACTTGATGTTAGAGAAATGGCAGAAATTGTGCAGCCAAGGACCCGAAAGGATGTTAGGGAAATGGAAGAAATTGTGCAGCCAAGGTTCCAACAGGATGGTCGCGAAATGACAGAAATTCTGCTGCCAAGGACTCACAAGGGTGTTAGAGAAATGATAAAAATTTTGGAAAGAAGGTCGGGTGTTAGAGAAATGACAGAAATTGTACAACCAAAGACTCAAAAGAGTGTTAGAGAAATGACAGAAATTATGCAGCCAACGTCTCAACAGGATGTTAGAGAAATGGAAGAAAAGCTGACACGAACTCGACAAGATGTTAGAGAAATGACAGAAATTGTGCAGCCAAAGACTCAAAAGGATGTTAGAGAAATGGAAGAAATTGTGCAGCCAAGGTCCCAACAGGCTGTTACAGGAATGACAGAAACAGTGCAGCCGAGAACTCAAAGAGATGTTAGAGAAATGACAGAAATAGTGCAGCCAAGGGCTCTACAGGATGTTATAGAGACGGCAGACATCGTGCAGCCTAGGACTCAACAGGATGTTAGAGAAATGGCAGACATTATGCAGCCAAGGACTCAACAAGGTAGCATAGAAAAGGCAGAAAGGGTGGAGCCAAGTAGTCAACAAGGTGGTAGAGAAAAAGTGGAGATAGGGGAGCCAAGGAGTCAACAACATGATATAGATGAAGAATATAAGGTTCTTGTACATGAATCTACCCAGGATTTACATGAAATGGAAGGATTTTACCGTAGAAATGATGAACAAATGAGCACGCTAACTAATAATGGCCACCCGTCAGAATCCATTTACGAAGGGAATGCATTTGATGAAATTGAAAGTGAAACGGATAATTATATGGATGCACTTAACACCATTGAATCGGAATCTGAAACTGATCTTGACTGCCAGACAAAGCGAGAAGTAGAGCCATGCTCATCAAATATAAAGTGTGAAGTAGTAGATCCAATCCAGGACCTCCTTGAATCAAGTTTGGATCCTGGTATTCTAATTCATAGCCAGAGCAATGAGCCTCAAAAGTCCTTTGACAAGGGTATGATTTCCAGTCTGCCAAATTTAGTTTCTTCGTGTAGTTTTTACGATGATCAAAGGCTTGAAAACACCATGAACGTTTCTAGTTCTGACTGTTCCCTAGTAACCAATTTGCATTGCAAGGAAAATTTCATAACAAAATCTAATATTAGTGATTCCTTCCCTCCTGACTCCAGTTCTAGTTTTGAGGATCAGTCAGGAATTAAATTATTGAACAGGGTGCATGAATCTGAAAAAGCTTCTTTCTTCAGCCATCCTTCAGACAAGTTCTGGACTAATGGTGGCTTGCTAGGACTTCAGCCATCAAAACCTCCTTCTTGGGCTGTATCAAATGCTGCTTGTGAGGACTCAAATAAAAGTGAGAAACATGGCCCTTTTGATCACGCGTATGTGATCATTGGTAGTGCACATGAAATGAAAATGGATATTTTGCCCCAAGATGCTATTAACAATGAAAAGAACTCAACTTCTAATAAGTTATTGCACCATGATGATCAGAAATACGATGCATCTAGTAAAATACTTGGGACTTGTACTCCATCTGAGGAATTGTCAAGACGTGATTTAAATGTCAAGAATGAAAGTTTTAGTAGTACTAATTGTTCAAGCAATGGATCTAATTGTGTTCATACGAATGATGTGGTAAAAACAAATATGGCAGTGGCTGGAATTGCATCTCCAGCTCTACCTAATGTCCGTACTCAAACGGTTATGGAGAAAGATGAAGACTCCAATCAAAACTCTGGACTTGGCTATAAATTGCTTGTAAATGGCTTTCATGGAAAACTGACGCTAATACAAGAAGGGTTTGGGACTACATCCGTGAATGCAGATGGTCCAGGGAAGAGAAATGCGTACCAAGATACTGCTTCTCAAACAATGTATGAAAGGACTTCCAAAGAGGACTTAGGCTGTGATTTTTCAATAGATTCATGCCCTCCTTCTCCCCCACTTGATCACATGAAAATCTCTTTCCATCCTGTTTCTGGTTTTGAAATCTCAAAATTGAAATTGAGATTTTCTAATGGCAGTGAAGGCCGTGGAAGCACGAAGGACATATTTTCATCGTTTCAGTTGGCCCCCGAGGAGTTTGTTTCTGTGCATGAGATTGGCTCTGAGTCTGATGATGACACATTCTGTAGATCATCTCCATGTATGTCAGATGATCGTATTAGTGATCACTCTAGGTCAAATTCTGACCTGTGGGAATCAGATGACGCTCCAGAAAGCACAGACAAAAATTTGTATGATTTACACATGTCGCAGATGGAATTTTTATGTGCATCATTTGAGCTTGAGGGAATCACAAAAAATGGCCTTACTGTGGGTGGGGATGATGAAAGTGGAAATTTGAATACTAGGAAGGGCATGGATGAATCTTTTTGTGGTCCATTACTTGATCTTCCGTGTTTTGACATCGTGAACCCTGTAATCAGTGAAAGAATTAATGATATTGATGCTGCGAGTCTTCTTAAGTTGCAATGTTCAGATAATCCTACTCCAGCTCCGCCACCTCTTCCTCCTGCACAATGGTGCGTTTCCAAAACATCCTTAGATGTGTCTGAAGACCAGAAGGATTTATCAGCTCATTCAAAGCAGGTGGAACCAATTGTCTTGCCGCAACAAATAACTCATAAGCCCATTGCAACCAATCCAAATGGCATGGTAAATAGTAATGTAGTGGTTATTTTGACTTGTAAACAACCAGAATGGTTTACGATATGGGGAGCTACAATTAATTGGCTTATGCATATTTAATTAAATGCAGAAGCCTGAACAAGTGATAGTGAATGGTAAAAAAGAACTAAACCACATCGGAAATGACAAAGTGATGGATGCTAGGGAAGATTTCCTGCAACAAATTAGAGCAAAAGTAAGCAACTTCCTTACATTTTATTTTTGTTGAAAATTAGTTTCCTTTTATTTACTTTATTTCATTCTGGTGGATATTGAAATATGTTAGAGATACTCATATTGTGGTCTTTATCCCACCCAGGAACGGTGAGAACGGTGAGAAGTCTGCAACACATTATAAGAGATATAGGCTCCCCCCCTTACTACCAAGGTCTTGAGATGTAACCGCATATTATCTAATAAATACCGTAATGGATATAAATCTGCTGTAATCATGCATAGTCAGTTTTCTTTCTTGCACAAATCTCTGCAAATCAAATCATCCAGGCATACAGCTTGGTTATGTTGTCAGTTCAACTCTGTGCTATAGCCAAACCCATAACATGCAGATACTAGCATTCGTGCATCGAAGATCATGTGCATGAACTCATTTAGGCCATGATATCACATTCATTGTATTCTAATTATATTAACTATACATTTGCCTCTATACTAAATTTTAAAATATGCCCTTAAAGGTTCTTTTATCATCATTTTTGTTGGTAAGATTCGAGATATACATTCCTGGTTTCCTTTGTTCAAATCAGATCAAAAGTTATATAGTTCTTGTTATTAACGATTCTCAACCATGTTATCCCCAGTCATTCAACCTAAGACGTACGGTGACTGAGAAGCCCTGTACTACAACAGAACCGGTAACCCACGTCAAAGTCACAGCAATTTTGGAGAAAGCCAACGCAATCCGCCAGGTTCTTAATTGTCTTGTTTTTCTTATCCTGGACTATATACATAAAAGACTAGCCGTAACTATTGAGAAATTTCTCAGGCTGTTGGAAATGACAATGGTCAAGATGACGATTCTTGGAGCGATGCTTGATCGTAGATATTAAACCTATTTTTCCCCGAGAAGCAAATTCTCAGAAAGGTACTAATAGTTGCATTGGTAATAAAATGCTTGGTATGTTTTGTGAATAAGCTTATTTACTTTTGTAAGTAGGAGTACAGCTTATATTGCCTTTTTTACTTATATATTCCCTTAGGATCTGACAATTTCTTGTAAACATTGAGGATTCAAGTATTTGGAGTTGGGATTCTTCAAAAAAAAAAAAGTATTAGGAGTTGGGAAAGTTATGTTTCAACATACTTGAAGCGAGCATTACAATGCATAAAATGTTGATAGATAAAATTTAAATTCTTCAAATTGTTCATTTAATAATGAATCCAATAGTGCATTTAAATAAATTAACCTAATTATAAAAGGAAAAGATATAACATAATCGAAAAAGATGCCCTAATTATAAAAAGAAAAGATATTACATAGTCACAAAAGAAAAAGATAGAATATATTATTTAATCTAATCCTTAAAAATATAAATAATTAAAAATATGAAAATACTAAAATAAACATAAACCAACATAAAAATAAGCCATGCTTAAATTCTTTTCTCTTAGCTTTTATTCCTCCCCTTCCTATCCCGTCAGTATTTATTCTGTTCAGATTAGATGTTCCTTAACCCAGAAAGCTAACATTTTGTCAACATACAGGAAAAAAAAAAGAGTAATAAAGAAATAAAGTGTTGAAAATGGTTGCATTCCATGTCAGAACAAATGGGGAAGGTGAGTAACTTATCTTTGAAATCTTTTAAGAATCATTCAAAGAAATGATTAAAAAAAGGGTCAAGTCTTTGATTTGTAATATCGCAGAAAATACAGAATTAGATTGCGTTGATTGGCAATCGATTGACCAAGAAAGAACAACTTCTGAGTGTAAAAAAGCTTAACATTATTTGACAAAGTGTCGTGTTAGCATGGCCAGTCTGGCCTTTTCTGCTTGCAACTTGGGATGATACACTGTATCCCATTCATAGATATTTCATCTATCACTCAAATTCTGGTATTCTACTTCATATCAGGATAGTTCAAATCAAATCCCCTCTTTCATTTTCTCTGAGGTCAGACTTGTATAGAAGTATAGTCTTAAACTTTTAGACTCCAAAACTTTTGATAAAGTGGTTGTTAAGAGACGACAAACCTATCCGGATCTCCACAATGATATGATATTGTCCACTTTGGGCCTAGACTCTCATGACTTTGTTTTTGGATTTCTCCTAAAAGGCCTCATACCAATGGAGATGATTGTCTTCCCTTATAAATCCTCCTCCCCTCGAACAAAGTATCGCATGCGAGCCTCCCTGATAGTCATTTCCGAATTACACTTGAGCACGTCTTTACTCAAACCACGAATCCTTTCGAATTACACTTGAACAAACCGTAAAGCCCAACCACGAATCCTCACCAAGGCAACTATTTCAGAAGTACTCCCATCGGAGCACACATAAGGCGTCTCAACCACGGATTTTTCATTCTGACTATTTCATACCCCACATATTGAAGCTCACAAATTTTGGTTTCATACTCGAGATTCTTTCGATATGGTTAAGTTAGGAGCACAACTCTGATACCACTTGTTAAGGGACGACAAACTAACCCGGATCTCTACAATGGTACGATATTGTCCACTTTGGGTAAAGCCCTCATGGCTTTGTTTTTTGGCTTCCCTCAAAAGGCCTCATACCAATGAAGATGTTTGTCTTCTCTTATAAACCTAAGATCTACTTCTTATTTAACCAATGTGAGATTCTACAACACTTTGTTTGTATTCCCAACAGTGGTCGTTTTAGATTAGGAGAAGGAGAAGGGGAATGATTAATGGAAAGAATAATCATCTATATTTGAGATAAAGAACATGATTATAGGAAATCGTTATATGTGTTTGGATTGTAGGAAATGGTTATGGAGAACCGTAACCTATGTTTGGAGGGCAATAAATGATTATGAGAGAACTATTACCTATATTTTTTAGGGGAAAAAATGATTATGAAAAACAAAATAATGAGTATAAAAAGAATGAAAAGTAGTTATAAAAAGAATGAAAACTGGTTATGGAATGAATGAGATTATGTGGGGAATAAATATTAATTATGAGTAGAATGTTTGGTCCAATTAGATAATGTCATACGTAAATTGTTAAATGTTTATTTTTCGGGATTAACTATCATGAAGTGACGTAGTGGTCAAGAGAGTTTTGGAAAACTAAGAGGTGATGACTCGTGAGTTCAATTCATTGGTGGGTCATTTACCTAAGAATTAATTTCTTACAAGTTTCTTTGACATCCAAATGTTATAGAATAGGATTAGGCAGAATGTACTATTATGACAGTTGAGGTGCACGCATGTTGGCCCTAGATAGTTGCGGATATTAAAAATAAAAAATAATTTTATATATACTTACCTGGGACTTAGATTATGACTGTGTGACATTTATTGCACAACATGTCAAATGATTAAAAAAAAAAGAAAGGGGTGTTGATTTTTACTTATCAGAGGTCAGCTATTATCCACGTGGAAGTTTAAACCAACAGATGATTGGTTCTACTAATAAATATGCTATGTGTAAAAGGCAAATTGTTTCCCACTCTTAGAAATATAGGTTTTATTATAAAATTTGTTGCACAATTAAAATACTACCAACGTGGCCTTGGGCTAAGGCCTATCTTCTACTTCCCTCTTTATGCCATTTTTGTTTGAGAAGAAAAATAAGCATTGATTGATTAATTAATTAATTAATTAATTAATTATAGTGAGGTTTTTATATTTTAGAGTTTGATAGTAGAACTTCCCAACTTGTACCACTGATTGGAATAAACAGTGAATTAAAGAGTATAAAAAAGAAAAAAGAAAAAAAATAAAAGGAAGACTTAGTTTATTGATTCATTTTTTGCTTAAAAATAAACAATTTGGGGTCATTGAAAAACCTAACACAACCCTACATGGGATCATTTTTAATTTTTCAATTTCCCAATTCCATGCGAATATTTCTCATAAATATATATGAGGTGTTTATGGGGCAATTGAATGGTTGAAATTTAGTTTTAAGGTCTAAATGGATCTATATCGCTCAGAAGTAAAGGTTGTTCGCTTTGGTTTCTAAAATTAAGTTTTTAATCTTTGATAACTTCAATTTTAAACATTAGGATAATATTAATAAATTTTAAGCTTATTTGACAATAATCTAATCTAATATACACATGAAGTAGATGTATGCATGAACAAATATTTAAAACTACATGTAGCACAACTCAAATTATTAATAAGGCATTTTCTTTTTCTTATGAGGGAAACGTTTTTCATTTTTTTAATAAATATCTTCATCAGTTGAGCTATGTTCAAAATGTTTGAATCTTCAAACTCTAAATGAAGTATTAAAACAAAATATTTAAATGTTTGGTCACACCATACAATACAGTGATAAAATTGTTAAAATGTTGTCAATCTCAACAAATTTATCAATAAGAGCATGGTTTTAATAATATTTCGTATACGATAAAAATTAAAGGATTACACGTTTCACTTTACCTTCTAATATTATTGATCAAACAAAAAAATTTAACAAATCTTGATAAATAAAAATACCAATTATTATTTAAAGATGGATGATTTAGTCTGTCATTATGTAATTTCAACAAAACCATATTATATCAAAGATGTTTCTTTGTACATTATTATATTTCAAATGGTTAAATCTTCAATTTTATAATGGAAAAAGGAAAATAAAGAAAGAGTCTTCGATGGCATCCCAAAAAAGGTACATCTCTTTCCGAGGAAAAGGAAATAAAAAATGCTCTTTTGTGTATATTATATAAGTTGGAGTTTTCAATATTTTATATATATATATATACACACACAAATAAGTGGGAAAAAGTTGTGTTTGAAAAAGTGGGTTGCTTTGCTTTGATATTAAGTATATAAAAAAAGATTGCTTTATTAAAGCAAATTTCACATTTATCAATTATTATCTTTTTCCTTTGCAATTCCAATATTTATCAAAAGCACAACATTCGACCATGACCCACTTTCTCTAAAGAATTGCATTAAGTATGACTCAAAATCTAGACATCGATTCTTTCCACCTTCAACTAAAAAAATTAAAATTAAAAAAAAAAAAAAATCTCTTTTTTTACTGGAGTTACTATTAAAACATTGATAAGATTCAATCTACCATAATTCAAATAAGATTCAACATTATATATTTTAGTGATTTGATATATCAACATCATGATTAAAGGATTATGAATTTGAATCTTTAAACTTTAAATGGTTGTTGAACTAAAGTAAGTTTAGAATCAAAATAAATATGATTTAAGGATTTGGATAGATCATTTTTCTTTAAAACAAAAATTAAGTATGAATCTCTTTGTTATATAAAAAGGCATTCCACATTTATAGAAATTTCACTTTATTTAAACTGATTACAATTTGAGGATAAAAGAAAGAAACCAGAAAGCAAGCAAGAAAACCAAAATAAATAAAATAAAATAAAATAAAAAATAAAAAAGAAAAATAGATGTTTATTATATCTGAAACATCAACATAAAGATGAATGAAACTTTGGGAGAGAGATGGAAGAGATCACTTTTTTTAATTAATTTTATGGGAAAATTAAAATTCTTTAAACATTATAAATAAATTTTAAATCTTTTTTAAGGTAAAAATTAAAATTGAATATTTGAAATGGCAAAATCAAAATAAAACACTTTAAAATTTATGGACTAAAATAGTATTTTGACCATATATCAAACAATCCTCTATAATTTTCTAGATTTTAGTAACGTGGTGCTCAACTTTTAAAATTCTCAATTTTACGTTTAATGCATGGTAAAAGATCTCAATCAAGTCTATGTATGTTATAATGCATTTATAAGAATTTGATGTGTTGTAATATATTTGGACTCGATGGTACAAATATCATGAGTTTGATCTATTAATCAAGAAATTTTTTTTTATTATGAGCTCTTTTTATAATAGTCACTTATTTAAAAATACATTCCTATAAATATTATAGGTAAAATAGATTATCCAGTAAAAATAGTTAAATACTTTCATATATATATATATATATATATATAAAAACTATATAGCTATCTCCCATCAGATCTTTTTACCATACAATAACTCAAACAACCAAAAATAAAAATTAAATTAAAAATAAAAAAACAAAGACTTCTGATGATGATGAAAGTAAGCTTTTTTTAATTATAAAAAAAAAATGATGGGTTTATTTTTTAATAATAAAAAAATGAAGAAGATGATAATGATGATAGAAGTGAAGTAATGATGTGTATAAAAAGCTAATCCTCACAGCTTTTCTTCTCTGATTGGCGGCTTATGTTCTTTCAATCTTTAGTTACATTTTCTTTTTCAATTACCCTTTTTTTAGATAGAATTCAATTCCCCTTCCTTGTATATAAATTCCCCATTTTTCCCAAAAAGAAAAACAGAATCCCAAACCAAGTCTCTCTGTTTCTCTCCCTGTATGAATATGGCAGAGAGAAACAACAAGAACAACAACAAGAATGGAGATGATGACGATGATGGTGAAATTAAGCTGTTTGGGACAACAATTATGTTGCAGAAAAACAGGAATCATATCAAATCAGAATCAGATGAAAAAAAGTCAGAGAAGATCATTTCTTGCCCAAGATGCAAAAGCATGGACACCAAATTTTGTTATTTCAACAATTACAATGTTAATCAGCCAAGGCATTTTTGTAAGGCTTGTCAGAGATACTGGACCGCCGGCGGTGCCCTCCGCAACGTCCCCGTCGGCGCCGGCCGCCGTAAAATCAAGCCTCCCTGCCGGACCTTTGATGGGTTGCCGCAAAATTGCGTCTTTGATTCTTCTGGGATGCTGCCGGTGCAGCCGTTTGAATCAATGGAGGGTATGGTGGACGACTGGCATGTCGTCGCCGCCGCACACGGCGGTTTCCGGTGAGGCGGTAGAGGGATTTCCATGAAGGTCAAAGCTGTTGATTCCTCTACTTGTATTTTATTTTTTATGGTGTGTGTGTTTTTTTAGGATAAAAAATGGAAAAACGCAGAAGTTTTTTTTTTTTTTTTTTTTTGAGTTCAACCCTAAATTTTTTATGGCTCACCTCTATGATGGATTATTCATGAGGTTATCGTTCCAATCTCTTAGCTGTTAATTTTTAGGTTGAATTAAAATTTTTTAAAAAAAACATGATTTTATGTCGGTATGGTTGTTAACAAAAAAAACAACAAAACTTTGTTTTTTTTAGTACAAATTAAGGAAGATAATTACAAATCCTACAAAGAAAATCAAAATAAATGAGAGTTAAATATTAATTTTAGGAATCGAATTCGTGACTATGGTGTTGTAGGGTCGGGTGGTATATCTCATGACATTAGTCGAAGAATACGCAACTCAAACCTAACGATCACGGATATAAAAAAAGAACATTGGCAATTGAGTTATGTAGTTGTTGGTAATCTCTATATCACTTGTATATTGATGATATCTCTATATCGCATGAATATGATATTGTCTATTTTAGTCATAAGTTCTTATGACTTTGCTTTTGGTTTCAAAAGATCTCATACCAATAGAGATGATTATCATCATTTATATATTCATGTTTTTTTCTCATCTAATCAACCGAACAACTTTGTTTGTGTCCTAAAAGTCTTTACTTTTTTTTTTTAATTGTTAGTCAATTGGTTTAAATCAACTTGTTAATTAATTAGCTCAAAGAATCTGTGCAAGTCTGTTAGTCATGTCACAAAGTTTATTTCCTCCAATTCATTCAGATTTTTGTCTGATTTTGTTGGAAATTTTGATAAAAGAAATACCTGTTAATGTACTTCAACGAGGATGTGATTTCTTTTTTTTTTTTTTCTCTTTTTTAAATAAAACCTTAATTAGCAAACCACCAACAAGTCCTTGCAATCCTCCAAAGTAACAGACTGTGGAGGAGATGCCTTCACAAAGCCACAATCCCTACACCTCGTCAAACCGATTCGGGGCCACCCAACAAAAATCACCAATAATCTTTAGTTTACCCTCAACAAATCAACAACTCTATTGCTGGCTCTACCACAATAAAAAAAAAAAAGAAATATTCTCGAAAGAATGAATCAAATCTTTGATATCAACAAGAAGATAGTTGAACTTCGAGATCATGAGAATCTTCACAAATTGCTTTTATAACATCTTATTCTATCCAAATTGTAGGAAAAGAATAATGATCCTCGAGCTCTACCGTGTGTCTAAGCCTTCCCTTAACTACAATACCTTCCAAAACTAAACCATCATGAAATAGTTTAGTGATTAAAGAAAGTCTTGAGGTACTAAAGGTGATGAGTTCAATCCATGAGTGTCTACCTACAAGTTTCCTTGACATTCAAATGTTGTAGGATCTGGCGGTATGTCTCATGACATTAGTTGAGGTGCGTGCAAGTTGGCTCGAAAAATCACGGATATCAAAAAAAAAAAAAAAACCTTCCAAAACTATAATCGACGAGCTCATGAAACTCAGACTTGAGCCAACCAAGATGAATCTTTCCTTTCAATCACGAGCCACTTATCCTATACTTTCTATACTTGAAGAAGTTAAGTAGGATGCATCGATGTTAAACTTTCAACTATTTTATGAAGGCAACCAACTCTTGGACTAACTACACCTGACGGAATTCAACTTATAACTTGAGGGCTCCAAAAGAAAGAGAATGAGAATCAAGAATCTTATCAATGGAAAGATTCTTGAAAGTTGAAATCTAATAAGACTTGATTCTTCAAGCACAAATTCCAAAGATTTTAAACGCCCTATCTATAACGAGGATGTGATTTTTCATATCACATGTCTCAAAATTTTATCATCTATGTGGATAATGGCATAAGCATAAATATGTCCACTCCAAAAAAGAAAATACGTTTGGCTCTTCCTTTAATCATTCTTCTCTCTCCTTTTTATTACCCTTTCGGAGTTGCATTAGTTTATCTTTGGCTCATCTATTTGAGTATTGGTCTCCCCTTGAAAGATTATTATTATTTTATTTTATTTTTTTTTTTTTTTGAGTACCCACTTGGAAGTTCTCTAGTCACATAAATGTATTGATTTAATCATTAAATAGTAATAAAAGACTAAGGGCATGTTTGGATGTATAAAAGACTAAGGACATGTTTGGATGGATAAGAGGCAAGAGCCCGAGGAGAGGAGAGAAATAATGTAGTGGTTTGGAAACGGAGTTTGGCCGTAGTAATTGGAAAAATTGTAAGAAAAACTTGTTTGGAAATGTTAAGGAACCGTAGGAAGACTATGTTTGGGAAAATTTATTTGTGGGATGTATTATAAAATAAATATATGTTTCAAAAATGTTTTTGGAAAAAGTTGTTTAGGAGAGAAGTTGTAGAAAACTTTATTTGGAAAAAGTCATTTGAAAGGATGATAAGAAAATTTTGTTTGGAAGAAATTATTAAGAGAAGTAGTAGGAGTGAAGAGTTGAAATGAGAGGTTGGAGAAGTTTTTTTTTTTATACTAAACAAATATGAGATAAATTTTACTCTATTTCCTCCCCTTTTCCCGCTTATACATTATTACATGCCACTGAGCCCTAAGGTAGAATTAGAACAATATAATTTATTTTTAAAATTTCAGTATAAACACAAAAAATTGATAAATTCAAAATGTTCGAAGATACATGTCAATTACAACTAGACTAAGCAATAAAAAAATAAAAATAAAAAAAATAAAAAATAAAAAGGGGACCGTAACAGAATCAACCCAAAGACCTGATATTAAAATGGCAAAGTAAAAAAGTTCCATTTCTACTCAAAATCACTTATTTTAATCGGATGAAACTAGACTTTAAGATTAAATCTTACTCTTTTTTACAAGAAGTGGGATGAAAATTAAACTCCCTCGAAAATACATTCCAATTAAACTATGTTCTTGTTATAGATTAAAATTTACTCATCCAATCAATAACAAAGATTAAAATAATAATGTTAAGTACAGTTATGATTTGATTTACAAAGACTTCACTTTGTAAATATCCGCATAAAGAAAATCATACACGCAAGGATCTTTTCTCCCCTTGGGCAATCAGTCAAAGAATCATTTTAAATTCAAAATAAACATCATCTCTCAGAGATTGGACACTGCCTTTTGCATTATTAATTAAAAGAAAAGTACATATAAAAATTTGAAAAGAACATACTGAGTTGTCCGCCGATTGCTTCTCTGACCGATGCAAGAATTGAGATAGCTACCGAATCTCATTTTATTTATTTTTATCCTCGTTACCAAATCAAACATCAATGATTAGAACAAGTCAAAACGACATGGAAGAAGAAAAAGAGCTAACAACTCCAAGCTAATAAAGAGCTAAAATCATCTAGTGGATTTAAGATACCAATATAATACATCCAAGCTACAAATATACATTTATACTTAACTATGACAAAGTAAACAAACTGTGGTATCTTCTCATCTCTGTAACGTATTGATTCTTCAACGTGATTGAACTCTACTACACAGAGATATAAGCATACCTCACTGCTATAAGTTCTCCGTCGAGGCCACCAAGGAAGACAGTTCTTGTTGCTTGAGAGTGTCTGCAACATGTGCTACTACGCCAGCACCGGCATTGTACAGCCATTCGTTCTTAACCTGAATTCACAATACATTCATATTAGCAATATAAGTAGAAGAAATAGCTCAAACTGAGAAAAACGAGAGAGAGAGAGAGAGATATTGGAAACGAACGAGGATGTTGTTATGTGCGAAGAATGGCCAGAATGAGGAATGAAAGCTGACATCAATTTTTTTCCAACCCAATTGTTGCAAGCCACGAATCATCTCCTCTGGAAAGAAAATTATAGCCCATTTCATCACTCCATTGATATCGAGCTAAGAAACAATCTATATCTGCGTAATCACGTTTAACTTCCTGCTGGAGTTGGCTTCATACCTTCCATGATTTCTTGATAATCTAATGTATTGTGTGTGGTTGGGGATTTTTGTACTGCCTCCTTTGCTTGAGCTGCTTCCGGAGGAAAATGGGGACCGGCGGAGGAAACGGGAGGATAATATTCTACGTCTACGACATGCTTGTATCCATCCAAAGATCGGTCACGGGGCTACCAAGAATTTTAGATGTCAGAATGATAATGTACATCATTCAACATACTTGCAACATTGGCATACTCATAAATATCTTCCAAACGAGCATTCTACACCTTCTAAATCCTATATATACAGCCTATGAAATAATAAAAGTGAAGAGAAGTTGGGGAAAGAAAAAGGGAAATATAAAAACGAACTCGGCGCCTGATATCTCCTGTCATCCAAGAATGTGAAATATATATTGGCATGCTAGTTCAAAAAACTATAGCCCATTTGATAACCATTTGATTTTTATTAAGCTTATAGACATCACCATGTTCTTGTTAGAATTGATTTCCATTATGATAAAATGGAAACATATGATAACCAGATGAATCATCACCTTGATAAGTTCATTTTCTCTCCTTATAGATGATGTACGCCAACCAACCATATCTATTCAATGTTTAAAAGGAAAATACGGTTAATGAAGCAAATAAAAAAGGATGAACAAAATAACAGGAAAGAGAAAAGGGTATAAGGCATTCAGTGGATACGATCATAAGCTACATTGGCATAAAGGATACGGGATTGAAAAGCACCAAGGACAGATCTGCAGGAAAAAAAAAAGGACATCAGAGCGATCATTTAAGGACGTCATCCAACAACAAACAGGGGCCAAGGAACCGAAAGGGTTGGTGGCGTGTTGCTTGCTTGATTGGTTATAATCTAATTCAACTCCTCGGTCATGGATTCGATTCTAAAAATCGGTATTGGCTCTCATCTTATTTGAGAGTAAATACCCTCTGTGTAGGGTTTGTAGTCTCCCCAATTTGAACTAAAAAAAAGGCCCAAGGGGCCTTTACAAACCGTACAAAGAATCCAACTTACATGAATTTCCCTTCTTCACAATCAGATGCCATTCTTAAGAGAAGTGAGGGTTTATCAGGTTTTCCATCAGTAAGGAACAGCTGACTACCCGTTCGGCCCACAACAATAGGGGCTATTGGTAGAGCCAGCTTCTCTAGGAAGGGAAGTCCCAGAAGAAAAGGAAGCTGAAAAAAGAAAATTTTAACTAGCTTATGAACCATCCAAGTATCAGATTATAAATCCAATTACTATTATTAATATATCTTCCATAAAAAATTTATTTTCTACATTGTATTTGAAAGAGGAAGCATATTGTAAGCCAAAAGATTGTATTTGAAAAGATTGTATTTGAGTGTTGCAATCTGATTCATCATGTTACACATAGAAATATGTTGAGGATCCAACATTGAAAAACTGAGAAAACCTCACAACCTTTATAAGAAAAGTTGACTATTCCTCTCATTATCAATTGGTTTTGAGATGGAACGTCATGTTATCTAATATAATATTAGAGCCCATTAAACCTAAACAGGTATGTGGTCCAATAAAAATAAAATTGGAATCTGATCTAAGATTGGTGAACTCAAGAAGCACCATTTTGAAAGGGCATGTTGAGGATCCACATTCAAAAATTGAGGAGGTCTCAATCCTCTCATAACCTTATGTTATCTAATAAAATAACATGAACATAGGATCCTCAATGAAAATAAAACTATATTACTTGCATGAAGCGTGCACATAGTCAGACTGTGCTTTTATTACTGGGATAGTTAGTCATTGAAAGTCTAGAGTCAATTTATAAATATCATCCCAACAGACATGTTTTACTGTTTTAGAGTGAATAAGAGCCTTCAACAATAAAATCAATATTTGTGGAATATTTACAGTTTTATTAGGCCCGGGTATTTTGAGACTTTTGTATGAATAGGATGGTCCATGAACAATTTTCTAATTCATTTTAAGAAAGAGTAATAAAAAGAAATATTTAATTTCACAACTTATTCAAGATTAAGGATTAGTTGGATGAAACTAAAATTTCAAGGTTTTGACTGGTTGAGCTAACTACACAAATAAACTAAACTTTTCCCCTTTTTTTATAAGCTTAGGTGTCTTAACTCATTTTTGAATACTTGACCAATCCCAAGAAATAATGGCCCAACTCTATAACATTTGACAGAAAGCCCCACAATATTTAATGTTCTAGGTAGGTTAAGTGGCCAGCATAATTTAAACCTAGTCTAATAGTAATTTTTACCAATACTATTTAGTTGTCCAACAAGTTTAAAACTTGCAAGCCTAATCATAACAAGAAAATAAAATTCCAGGCAAGCATTTGCATTAAGAATTACCAAATTTCCAGTCAGTGAGATATAGAGAAATAATACTTTCAAAGACAAACCTGCTTTTTACCTCTCACTCCCAAATGAGGAGTTGCCAAGGTAATGAAACTGATTGGCTCTAGTCCTGCAACCACACCTCTTTTTGAAGAATTACAAGGATCATTTTGTGTGCTACTTAAGGTATTTGAGGCATTGTAAAGGACGGCAACAGCATATCTCACAAACAAACCACCAAGTGAATGAGCCAAAAAAGAAATCCTTTTTAAGCTCTCTGTTTTCTTTACTACTTGCAAGACCTGATTGTCATACATATCATTTTTGAGTAATAACAAAATTACATGTACCTTTCGATGAGCTAGAATGCATATAATCTAAATCCATGGAACTGTTTAAAGAAATACATTGTTGGAATGGATCTCGACTTACCTCATCAGCTAATCTCTTTCCCGCTCCATCAATTCCAGTGAAAGTTTTAGTAAAAGTATTTGAGGAACTTGCTGCAAATATATAAAGATACCTAAGATACAAGATAAGCATCATATGAAAGGAGAAATGTTGAAGATGGATAGAAAATATTGAAGTTCCATCTTGAAAATGGTCACATCATGATTCATTATGAATCTTTCAAGTTTCTTCTGATTTTTTTCTTTAGGAGGGAGGGAAGAAAGCACCAGTACAGTACTAGTTTTAGTAGGAAACCTCTGATATTAATTATTTAATTTATTACCATGATGATGCAGGATCAGTATTTCTGGTGACGGGTTAAGTCCAAGATGCATAAACAAGACAAATCCACCCATTATTGCTTGTTAAACACTAGTATTAATAAATTAAGCATGGATAGTGACGTTTACTCACATGGAAAAAGAACTTACCATAAATTAAAAAGTTTCTTCCAAGGCGTGTTTTTAACTCTGCTTCAAAGTAAGTCCAATCCCTTGGGCTGCATGATAAACGCAGTAATCAAAAGAGAGAGGAGTAGGGGAAGAGAAATAGAGAGGTTCTTGCTGATAGCTATTTTTATATA
>JBBMKA010000005.1:6757480-6774198 GCA_037833695.1 Sechiopsis laciniata
TATATATATATATTATTACATCTGACCTCTAATAATCCAAAACTATTTTTTCACCAAAAAACCAGACATTCTGCCAAATATATGCATGTTGCATAGAAACAAGAAATATGATTCCCTTTTAACATTGTTTTTCTTCTTATCTAATCTGGTAACTAGCAATCATAATGTTTAATCAAAGGATACCTAGCCATGATGCCATGAACAAGGACAAGGAGATGGTCAGGCTCATTTTCTACATTTGCAATGCTCCTTGATGATGCTGTTCCCTGGGTTGAAGTACTCATAGCTTGAGGTCCAAAGCCTGGTAATCTCCAACCGTGACTTGAGTCTGCAATTCATAGGTTTTGCTGATGTCCATCAATGACATGTAAACGAGAAAAGTTCGTAACCAAATCAAATCAAAAGAAAAGGGAAAATGGAAGTAAAGCAATATAGCATTCGAATGACCCAAAACAAATAAATTTCAGACAAACTCAAACTGCAGTAGATTACAAACTTCAAGCTCATTGGAGTCAGGAATAAGTATTATAATAGGTTCTAAAAGCAGATACTTCCAATAACAAGAAAAAGATCTATGAACTTGTATTCAAGATTCAGGCAGGTTTTTTTTTTTTTTTTTTTTTCTTTTTTGATATCCGTGAAAGGCAAAGAAACTATTAGAAAGTGAAAGTAAGCCTGGATCAAATGCTATCCATGTTTTAAAGATTACTCTTTCTCTTCTCTCCTCTCTAATTGGAAGAGTCTTATGTAACTTTTGTAATGGTCCTATCGGACCTCATATTTCATCCTTTAAAGAAATCGTTTCTTCATCAAAAAAACAAAAAAAAGTGAAAGTTAGCCTATATGACAATGAAAGTCACAGTCGTGCATTCATATTAACAGCTAAAGAGTCTTGATACAAATAAGGGAAAAAAAAAAAACAAAAGTTTTAACCTTTAGGAGGAGACATGGACACCACGAACTTTCAAATCCACAATGTTACTTTTAGGTTATAATCTATCAATGGCATATCTAATTCCATAGCTCATAATACAAACATGTGCGTTCACGTGGAAGGATAGAGACATTTCTCTTCATCCATCAAGGCTAGGTTTGCATTATATTACATTGCCTTAGACAAAGTGCAATTAAAAAACCAGAATCCAGAATTACAAACAAAAAATTGTAAATTTCAAACGAAGAGTTTGCAAATTTAATTGAGAAATCAGAGATTCGCTCCATCTATCACTAGGTCAGGCAGCGGGAAACATCGAACGAATGGAGACACACGAGGTGCCAACAAATTAATGTGAAAGGTGAGTCTCGAACACACCTTTCACCGCCACACCATCCTTTGAGGAGAATTCACAAATTTAATGGATACGTGATACTGGAAGAATTGTATAATCCATCAATAGCAAAACGAGTTTAGACCAATTGGGGAAGGGAAAAGAAAAACAAAACAAAACCCAATTCCCCAATCCCCTCCAATTCAGTTTCAATTCAACAACAGGGTCTCAAATTCTTACAATCCAAAATTGAACCAACGGAAAGGGCGAGAGAGAAGTACCAGATGAGGAAGAAGAAAACGACGAGGATCCTAAATGTCCATGAGAAGAAGCGCTTCTTTGAGTTCCAAAAATGGGGTTATAGCAATAGCAATAGCGCGCGTGAATGAAAGGCACCAATGCCATATATTTGAGAACGAAGCTGAAGCTAGAAAAAGAGGAGTGAGGTTGTTGTCCAAGTGGAGTCGTCAACAAGACGCCATTAATGTTCGTAAAGCCAATACCCAAAAACCAGAGGCGGAGAAAATCTCTGGTGAAGAATCAGTCGCCTGAGCTCCATGGACATTCATTATGGTCAAAATCCTTACACCTGTACAACCCTCAACAAACCAAAACTACTACCACACGAATACAATACAATCCGTCGTCGTCGTGTATTTTATACAACCGTATTATACCCTTTGTTTTTTTTAGAGAGACAAATTATTAAACTACAACGTATTGTAATGTCGATTGAATTTGATTTTAAAAAATTAAAATAATAAGCTATGAATGACTTGTGAGTTAATTAAAGAATTAATTGGTCAAAAAATTAGATAGTCCTTTTTTAAAAAGATCTTTACCTATTTAATTAGTCGACGTTTATAAAATATATGAACTACTTTTTAAGTTTTAAACATAAATTCTTTTTCTTTACTTCAAAAAAAAAAAAAAACTCAGAAATTCTTTTTCAAATATGTTTTTTCTTTAACCACTACTCTCCTTAATGTTAACTTCACCATTTCTAAATGAAACCATTTAACTTCTAAATTTTTTAAAGCCAAGAGAGGTGCAAAACCTTGTTTAATGCATCATTGCTTAAGAATTCCATTCAAGTATCAATTTCTTTCATCCAGTTCAAAACACTTTCAAATATGGACAAGACTTGAGTGTATCTTGAGCGGCTCATCTTTGTGTAGTCCAATTTAACCACAAAGTAGAAAAATAACATCTTTTTGAAAAAAGAAATACAGTTTGCCACATGAAAAATTATGAGTGTACAAATGAGCGACAGAAAGATAGGTACAGTCTAGGATGCACTCATTTTTTTTCCTTCAAATATTAACAAAAACAACCGCATAAACACTATTAACTTAACATTTGCACCAATGCAGAACATTGTACTAGAGAGCATTTAAGCACATCTCTTGCTCATTTAATTTACACACATTTTGTACATATATGTACAGATGTATATCACCCACATTACATAACAGCACAGGAATGGGGGTTGTCATCACTGAACATGGCATCAGTTTCTTCATCAATGGTTGAAAAGTGTGGCCCCTGCTCCTCTTCATAATAGACATGGCCTGTGGTGAATCTACCGCTACTGCTGCCATTGTAATCGTAACTGTTGCCGATGCTGCTGCCGTTGTAGTCGTAGCTGTTATAGTCGTGTGTCGAATTCTTGTGCTTGTGAGAAGAGGAAGAGAGTGAATTGTAGGTAATGAGTGGTTTAGTTTTAGGCTGAGGTTGAGGTTGATGGTGATGATGCTGAGGAGAATTAAGGTGTTGGTAATGGTGGATGAAGCCATGGTATTGTGGGTTGTAAGGGTATGGCCACAGCTCTGCCGTCCGCCCGTTCCGCCGTACTGCCTTTAGTATCTTCTTTTGCTTTGTCCATCCCATCACTGTCACTTTTTGCATCCTCAAATCTATTATCACATCATCCACACCTGATCAATTGCAAACATAAGTGTTTTTAATCTAGGCAGTTTTGGTCCATTTTTACAACATGTTGTTATGATCCTTACCTTCTAGACTTTCCAGAGCTTTTCTAACTTGTTTTTCACACCCTGAGCAGTCCATGTGAACCCTCATCTCTGTTACCTGAGATAAATTGAAAGCACAAAAATCCAAACATGTCATAAACATATCAATTTGAAAAGTTGACTAAACACTAAATAAATTAATCGATTTCCTCCACGTTAGACAAGATCAGTTTGAAAAGTCACTAACAGAAAACAAGACACTGATATGTGGGTCCTTGTGTTTTTAGATTATGTTTCATCTTAATGCATAAAAATATAGAATTAATTAGTGACACCTTTTAAAGTACTAAAAGAAAGTAAAACTGTGGAAAATTTTCGTTGACGTGCATATAAATACAACAAATTGCATAAAAGAAACTAAAAAGTAGCACCTTAAAGATAAATATTGACTTATATCTACTGATGTGTGAGTCGAGGTCAATATGTTAATTAGAAGGTATCCACATTATTGATCCACATAGAAAACAGAAATTAAAAAAAAAAAAAAAAAAACCCCTTTACTTCTCAATAAAATATTTAAAAACACTTGTGCAAGAAAAGGTCGTTTTTTATACCAATAATATATCAAAAGGCAACATCTTTTTCCATATGGCTGGTTGTGATAATTATTATTATAAAAATAAATTTATATTACTATGTTCTTACTTTTCTCACAAGAATGGATCTCAATAAATACAGTAAGGCTCGTGTTAACAAGAAGATAATTAAGGATGTTGAACACCGTAGTATTAAAAATCAATAGCAGTTAAGCTTTTCCCAGTTGAAACTCCTATGCTGAATAAATAAAACAAGATTAGAAAGGAAATTTTTAATATCTCTATATGTTCACGCTATAAATTTCCTATTTATACATGAATAATTATTTACTACTGTTGGATCTTACATCATTCTTTAAAGATGCTTACATGGCAAGCAAGTTAAAAGGATAATATCTATAATACGATTTTATCCTTTGTTTAAAAAATACTCTTATTCTTTCAAAAGTCACGGTGTTATTTTTGACCATTCATAACGTTATGAAACAACGCAATGTTGAACAAAAATTTGATGCGCGTAAATGTTTTTCTCTCAGGTTTAATCCAGACAACTATTCTTAATCAATAGCAAGTTGTTTCAAGTCATAGTCACATGGATTTTTCGTCCAACATTTTAACAAATTTCTACTTGGTTTTGAAATGTTTGCCAAAGACCAGGAGTAATAGTTAACCAGAAATAAGAGTGTATTTTTGTAATTCAACCCCATATTCCCATAGTACAAGTAACTTTTCCGGCTGGAGGACTTTAATTCCAAAAACTCAACGTGATTTTATTAAATTAAGACTGAAACAGAGGGTGTGTTGTCAAATGGAGAACGGGCCAGTTAGAAGAAAGTACCTTTCTTATAAGCGAATCCAAAAAGGTATGTCATGAAAAAACATGGGCGGTTGGATTCTTAGCCAAAAAATAGGTTTTTTGTCTTTTAAAAAACAACTCAACCGACCAAACTCCAAACACTCCAGATGAGTAGTTGTATGAAAAGTTATTTTTCAGTGATTAGAATGAAGAGCTATTTTTTAGTAATTAAAAATTGAAGTTATAGATAACTCGTTTGAATGTGAATTTTTGTAGAAGAGTTGTAGAGATAGCTCGTTTTGATGTAAATTTTTGTTAAAAAAAATTGCAGGCAAAAGCTTGCTGGTTGTGGATTTTGTAAAAAGGTTGCATAAATGAGTGGTTTTGAAATGAAGAGTTATTTTAAGTGATTAGAAATGAATAGTTATTTTGAGTAGTTGCAATAGCTCGTTTGGATTTTTTTTTTTCAATTGTAAATGCTCCAAAAATGCTGAAACTTCACAGGGCAGGCAATAGAGTCCAAAAATGCTAAATCTACACTATGATTATAAACCAAAAAAAAAAAAAACTGCTCGCTATCAACTGAACTGACATATTTTATGGGCTGTGACTAAGAGATTTTTGTAATCTCAACAAAAAAAAAAAAAAGTCTACCAGTTTAGAGAGTCAGAGACAGAGATTTACCGTCATGTGGGAAAAGCAATTGAAGAGAGAGGCTGGGAAGAAGCTTTCTCTGTGTTAATGAGAAACAAATCTACAAGGAAAAATGAAGTGAAGCAGAGTCAATTTATACACATTACAACCAAGTCTTTCTCTTCCCGTCTCTATGGAACATTGGTAGAAAATGCAATGCAGTTACTTTCAAAATTAAATGCATAAAAAAAAAATATATCATCTGTTAAAAAAGACTTCTTCGTTTTTTCCAAGTCTTCCCCTGTAACAGTTTTAATTCTAAATTCTAAGTATAATCGTCACAGTGACCAATAAATAATAAATCTACTATCGTCACCACATCTTCTTCTATGCACCTTTCTTAATCAAAAGAACATAAAGTCTTCAATCTATCATAATCGCCTCACATGGAAATTGTGTACTACATTTCGTACAAGCATCACTCTCTTTTGTTATGAGGAAAGAAAAGGTCAATCCTCTCTCTGTTCTCTCAGTCTCTTCTTTTAACTCTGCTTTAAAAGCTCAACCCTCACTAAACCACAAATATAAAAACAATTCATTAAGAAAAGATAGCATAGTTGAAGTGGGAATATTTAAATATTTAAAAAAAAAAAAATCAAAAGAAATAAAGAACAAAAAAGAAAAACCATACTCAAGTATTTTTGTGTAGAATTAGTAAACTTTATTTTTTTTGCAATTAATCACACAGTGCCTTGAGTCGTGCCTTAGCAAAGAACATTGCTCTTTGATCGAATGTGATGTCCATGTATACACCATGCATACATACATGGATGTGATGCATATGTCAGCATGTCTACGTGGACAATAGATATGGATGCACTAAAGAATAATATTTTATATTCAAGCAAGTGGTGCATTGACTGCTGCTTAAGAAACAGGTAACTAGTTGCTATCTGGCGTAAAATAAATGTAAACTTGGAATCTCATTTTAAGTAGCCTATAGCCTACAAAAGCAACCCAAGTAATAATAAAAACTAATTTCTCCTAAAATAATTGAAGGGAGAAAATGCAAATAAAAAACAAGTGGAATATAGTTATAGCTAATCAAATTTACTTAATGGAATCACAACCGGTGAAGAAAATTTCAGCGATTTGCGAGTATCCACAACCGGGAAGCTGAATTTTGCCCATCAACTAAACTCATTACAAAAAATTAAGAAGGTGACATTAAACTTAAAAGGGTTGTATTTATATCTAATAAATTTTTAAAGTTTAAAATTGTAAAACACAAATTTTTAGATCATGTCATGAAACATAAAATAGAATGTGGTCAAATTTTAAGTCATTGTTTTTAAGTGGGTATGGGCATGAATATTTATGTCATGTCCCACATGACCTAAACTTTTGTCATGTTAAATAAATCTCTAAACTTTTAATTTTATCTTTACTAAAAATCAATTTATGTCTAGTATTTAAATGTTCACCATGTTATCTCATTGTAGAAATGGCTTAAAACCTAGCACAAAACTTTATAACGCTTACATCTTATCAACCAAAATGTTTTTGTTCTTATAAAAAAAAAAACTAAAAATTCAAGAACATATTAGGTGCTTTTTAAAGTTCATTAACTAAATAGAAAAATGTGAAAGTCAATAGAGTAAACTTATCGCTCAAACATATTTGTCAAGAGACAAACATTTGATCCTACTACCTAATTTTTAAGCAGAAAACTACTATAAATTGAATTCATCACATCTTAATTTTTCATGACTACTATAAACTGAACTCATTGCATCTTAATTCTTCAAGGATCTTTCTGACCGCTAGGCCAACCCAATTTTGATTCTAACTAGAAAGAATAATAATAACAGAAATTTAAAATTGCTAGGTTGAACACTACACAACCAAAAGATCTTGTATTCAAAATTTCCTTTCCCGTTATCAGCATTCAACCATTCAAACTTCTATAAGTTTGCATTTTGGAAATGCCAATGATTGAAATTTCCAAAATTCTGCTAGACCAACAAAAAGTTAAGTTTGCCAGATTTCTAACTCTAGGAAAAGAAAAGAAGCAATGGCCTCAAGAAAACCTATAATAGCATTGCATAATAACTGATAGCAACAAACCTTTATTTTCTTTCTAATTCATTCACATAAGGCACTCATCTAATCTGCTTTTGTGAAGTTGAAAAGCAGGATTAACCCAAGCTCCACAGCTGCATTGCATGCCAGCCCAGTTGAAGGAGCCCAACCGAGCTTTGCAACCAATACAAATAAGTTTCTCTTCCACATGGCCGTCTTGTACTGGTCAATCAAAAACAAACAAAAAAAAATTAGTCGATTTTGCCAATGAGCAACCAAGATGAATTGAAACAGAAGAAAAATGGGGTTTGATTTGCTTAATCTTACAGGCTTCCATCCATTTCATTGGTTCAACAAATATAGAAGTGCATTCAGCTGGTTTGTTCTCCAATCCCCGTTGATTACCACTTCTCTTACTCCACTTGAAGCATGATTCTCCTTTTCCTCTTTCATGGGTGACCATGCTTTCTTGTGTGGCGACAATTCTACGACACTTCTTACAACGATATACAACTTGAGGATTTGAGAATGATTCTGCACTTGAGTTGTTTGCTTCAGCCATTTATGAAGCTTTACAATGGTACCTAACACTGGTAAAGATGGAGAAAAGAAATAGATTTTTTAAATAAATGGATATGGCGACACAAAGACGAACGATTCAAAAACCTGGCCAGACAACAAAGTAAAGCGCATTCAACAAGAAAGATCGATACGAAACTGGGGCAGTATTAAGCTGTTGGTCACTTGCATAGTTGTAGACTTCTTCCTTTCCACATAAATTATATAAAGGTAATTTTTTTTTTTTTGATATGAAACAGTAACTTTCATTGATGGATGAAAAATTACAAATTATATAAAGGTAATACTCCGCCCTCAAAACATTTGTAGGATACAGGATGTGAAAACATGAATTCCAAGTCTTTGAAACTTTTAAACAAGAGCAAATCAAAATTAGAATATAAAGAAAGTTTTCAAAAGTTGAAAGCCTAATTTTGATGCATCATACCATCCACAAATGCTACTGCCCCTAAAAAATCTAAATAAATATCAGTAATGCCCAGAGTTAAAAGAGGTACATGAATGAACCGTTACCACATCGAATGAGAAGGATTCTGAGGATATGCAAGTAATGGTTAAACAAGGCTTAAAATAATTGATAGTTACTACTTATATCAACAAGGTGCACATTTCTTTTTGGTGGCTTAATCGTAAGAACTCCAAAATTAAGTTGCTTAACTTGGAGCACTTCTAGATTAGATGATCTCCTGAGAATTTTCATATGAAACATGTGAGTGAGTGAGAACAAAGTATGTTGAAAGGACACGTGTTGATAGTTAGCATGGTTAGATCACAAGGGATGCAAGGGAATGTCAAGATCGAGAGAGGTCAAGTCAGGGGTGTTACAATATCAACAGTGTTTTTAAAATCTCAAGGGGAACAAAAGCTCAAATTCCAAGTGTAAGGCAGTAAAAAAAACACGGGCTTGTTTTTGTGAGGTATACTGTACATAAGAATATTCACAAAGAAGAGATAGCATAGTTGAGGTAGAAATATTAAAAAATACACTCCTAGTTGAATTTATTTTTTATAATTAATTAAGAAGCCCTAATGCACAAGTTCAGCACTTTAGGGCTTCATAGGAAGGTGTGCACCTAAAGTGTGCTTTTTACTGGAGTTGAGCCTCGCTTATTCAAGGCGGGGCGCTAGGGTCTCGAGGCTAGACAAACCTAGACGTGTGCCACGATGAGCCTTGTAAGACACTAATTAGCTTCAAGCACCTACGCCAGAACTTCACATTAAACGAACCCCACCTCCACTCCCCCGCCCCAAAAAACAGGTAAGAGTTACTAAATGTCATAAAACTAAGTTTGGGAAAAAGGAGTAGTCTTTAACCAATGTCCCCCATATCAAGAAACGATAATAAAAAGAAATTGGTAGGATAAAGACATTGATCTCAACAACTCCCTTCCAGACAAAGTAATACTCCATTTTAATTCATGAATCATTATTAGACAGAATCGCGAAATAGAGTGATTTCTACGATTGGAAATTGGAATCCCTTCTCATGGGCTTAGAAAGTGCAATATACACACATGTTCACGCGTGTATCTAACCCTAATCTAGTTTTAGCCACAAATTGCTCTAAGTCGTGAGAACTCATGAGTTGCACCGTAGTGCGCTAATGCCTAGCAAATATTAACACACAACTGTTACATTGAAGACTTTTTAAAAAAAACACAAAGAAAATAACAATTCCTCCTCCAGTTCTTCCACAATGCAAATCAAATAAGTCCTTAATGATAATTATCATGGGGTGGCCAAGTAGCAAAGAGGTTCTTGGAACTAAGAGTAGAAGGGAATTTCCTACGATTTCTGTTATCATTCAAATGTTGTAGGATCAGTCGGTCACCAATATTTAAAAAAAAAAAAAAAAAAAAAAAAAAAAAAAACCCTGATGATAAGAACGAACGCCCACATTTTATTTTTCTCTTTGGGCTTGTAATATTATAGGTTAAACGAAAGTCTCGGAACCTTAATCCCTATATTAAAACCATTTGAACTCCTACCCTTTTTCGATTCTTCAATGAATTTCAAAGACATTCACTACGCTAAATCCAGATTCACAGACAGAGAGGCGGAGAATAATTCATGTCAGGGCAGAAATTCGAACCATCGGATTCATCGTTTTAGAAAGTGGGATTGAAACAATCCCGGTTCCATGAAAGACGAGAATGAAAATACTTGTTAGGTAGCTTAAAAGAACTGAACAGACCTTAGAAAAGTTGCTGCGTCGGCGTAACCCTCAAATCTTGGCCCAACTGTTCGCAAGGATGAGGAGCAGAAGAATGTGGAAGAATGGGCAGGGATGATGGAGACTGTGTTTGTAAACTTGGCGGAGTTATTGGGAATCCGAGTCCAAATTGGCGCAATCCGAGTGTACAAACAATCCACTACCCAACTCTGTCTAAACCTAAGTTTCGGTTCTGTTATATATATATATATATATGGGATTAATTAATAATATAAATTTTTTGCATAATTGAAATAAAAAATTAATAAAACATGTAACTTAGGTTTTGGTATATTATAATGCCTTTTTTCACAAATTTGTGGCTATGAGTTTAGTTTTAGAGAGGAAAAATTTGATTAACAAAATTTGACAACTCAATCCAACCTAAAAGTGGGAGTGTTGAGAGTCGTTGGGTGTCAATTTTGGTGAAAATTTGTCGATTTGCTAAAAAGGGACGCTAAAACCAATTGATCGGTTACATCGGTTAAGTCGTTAAGTCGGTTAATTTATTTTATTTTTTTTCTTATTTTTAATTAAAGAACACATTTATCGTACAATTTTGAATGAAATTTTAAGGATTAATTTTATAAAATTTAATTTATCAAACAATTTTTAGAAATACATTTAAATTTAAGTTAATTTTACAATGATTTAATAAGAAATTTAATTAATTTTATAAAAACTGTAATATTATATAAAGAATATTTTATCTAACCGAACTGGCCAATTTAGTTGATAAAAATGAATTGAGTTGCTCTAATACATAAAAATGAAATGAATAGATCAATCTAAAAAAATCTCTTAAGTCAAACTATTCGGAACCATGTACCTTCCTAACGCAAATACGAGGACAAAGTAGTATTTAAATATTTTCTAAAGGCTAATACTATGCTCTTATTTGACAAGCTCTAAAGCTTGTCATGTAAATTTTAAGTGGATACACGCGTGTAGGTGTATATATTAAAAAGTATTAAAAGATATCGAAAAAGACGATGAACTTGATGGTTTCATTGTTTGGTAATAATTCAGTCCAACACCAATATAATGCCCTACTAAACTACTATTCATTTGGCGTCATTTTGACTTTCAATATATATAATATTATTAATAATATTGAAAAGTGACTTATCGCGAATAAAAATAGAGCTCTAACGGCACCTTGTACAACTTAGTAATTATGAGATTACGAGTTTGAATCTCCTTCCTCTAATATTGTTTATCACAAAAAAAATAAAAGTGACCTATATTTTATTTAAATTTCAGTCAAGTGGTCGTATAGGAAAATGCTATATGTATTATTATAATTTATAAGGTTGCTCCTAAAACGTCCAAATTTATAAGTAGGTAGAGAATTTGAGTTTTTTTTAGCATTAAGGTAGTATTCAATATTATTTATAAGGTTGCTCCTAAAACGTCCAAATTTATCATAAATTTATAAGCAGCTAAAGAATTTGGGATTTTTTCGAATTAAGGCAGTATTCAATATTATCTATTGTTTTAAATAATAAACTTTTATCTGTTAGTATAGAAAGATTGCGATTATTTTATACAATGTTTATTTAAAAATATTGTTGCTTATGAATGTCGTCCTTCACAAATATATTATATCAAGTATGATAATGAACCAATGCCAATACATAACTCAAAAAAAGAAAGAGACAAATGCCAATACAATATTGTGTTTTATCTCACATTTTCAACGATAAGGTTTGTTGAATCTTCAATTTGGTTTTCATTGTCAAAAGTCAAATTTGATTCATGAATATATGTTAATTACTTGTAAAATAAATTCATTTTAACATACTGAATTTATTGATAAAATATATCATATTAGATAAAGTGGACATTCATTTCAAAATTAATTGGTGATGAGAAAAGTAGTTCACCTACCTTATAAACATTAGTAGATATTTCCACCTTATTAATGTAAGATTCTCAACAAGAACATTATTATTATTATTTTGAAATAAACAACAACATTCTAATCTCTCATGACCACAAATCAGACCTACTTCACAAATTAGACAGTGACCACCTAAATAGAATGATTTAGCAACGACGCTTATTAAATAAGAATCTCAATACATAATTCTAATGTTCAAAAAAGAAAAAGAAAAGTAAAACCAAAAGAATTAATGACGTATTAACTTAATTAATTGATTATAATTCAATTCAACCCTACGTCTTGAATTCGATCTTCAAAATTAATATCATACTCTCCCCTTCCACCTATCAAAACAAAGTTAAGTTTTGTGTAAGGGGATGTTACAAATTCTAAAGGATGTTGAATAAAAAAAAAAAAGGAAAAAAAAGAATTACAAAACTCTTTCTTATGGTTGACTTCCTCTAATCAATATTTATACGGAGCTTCAGTCGCGAACTGCAATCGCCTCTGCAATTCGCTCATTTTCAGTAAAATTCTGCTCAATCCTATAATCCAATTCCTTTCATTATCCCACCAAATTAGTATTTGTTCAATCTCATCCATGAATTGATCTAAAAACCCATCCGAAATCACACATTCTCAAATTCATTCCAAATTTCAAGCACCCAATTCCCAGAAAACGCAGTCCAGATTTCACTTCCAGACTCGGAAATGCTCAAATTCAAGACGATCAAGAAGAAAATGTGGATGTTCTCTCTCTGATTCTCCCCAAACAACTACCAATTTGCATAACTCGTTATGGAAGGTACGAAAAAACAATCAATCAAAGCCACCATTACTGCGACAACAATTACCAGCAACCAAAGCTTCCATCTCCACAATCTCTCCTTCTGGTTTGCCCCAACGAATCGCCCTCCTGGACTATTGTCTTCGACTTTCGGTTCGTGAGTAATTTCCCAGTACCGATTTATTTTTATAGGGTTTCAATATCTATGGCCTGTTCATTCGATGCGACTGCTTCAATCGACTCGTTTTTACTTAGTTTAGAGAATCTGGATTGTGGATTTGTGCGTGGTGGGTCTGTATTATCTGAGTCTTTAGTGTTGAATGGTGAGAAAGGGGAGATTGTAAAAACCCTAATTCAGCCGTTGAAGAAAAGGGTTTCGGAGGAGAAAGCTGTTGCGGCGTTGAAGAATCACTGTGAGGCGGAGAGGCGGCGGCGAGTGAGAATCAATTCCCATCTCGAGACTCTGCGTGGTCTTGTTCCTTGCCCCGCTAAGGTTTGTCATTTTTAAATACAGTTTCATGTTAATTTGTTTCAACTGATTGGATGAGATTTCTGAGAATAGTAAATATTTTATTCAATGATTACTGTATAATATGTTTAGCCAACGAAAGAATAGCTCAATCAGCTTGAATATGTAGCTATAATCTGATCATGAATTCGAATCTAACGCCCCCAATTGTTGTTTGAATTCAAAAACTGTTAAAATACAGTATAATCTGTTTAATATCATCCATCGACTATGGAGTGGCCTAATAGTCTAAAAGGGCATTGAGAATTGATGGGTTCAATGAATGTTCACCTACTTAGAATTAACTTCTAAAGAACTTCCTTGACATCCAAAGTGATCAAGTGTTATGTCTTGTGAGAATAGTCGAGATGCGCGTAAGATGACGCAACACTCACAATTATAAAAAAAAGACATCATCATTTCAAGAGTCTAAATGCAATATCATTCTAGTTTTATGTGATGGAAACTGTGGTTTATTAAGGTGGCATTGACCAACTGATGGTGTATTTTTGTTGATGTTGAGTTATGATTAAGTCAACTATTGAATCATGTTTTCTTTCTTTTCTGGGGGCCTTAAAATTTGAAACAACTGGTGGCTTTTGTAGACAATAAAGATAAATTTACCATTTTTTTATTCTGATGGTTTATAGTGACTAGAAACAGAATTTACTGTTAAGAGATTCTGAAATCTATAACCTGTTCTTGAGTTATCAATTTTGTGCGATAATTCATCATAAGATTCTAAAATCCACTGGTAATTCATGGATAATGAGTTTGGTTCTAGGTTGGCATATCACTGGTGAATGCTGAATTTTGTTTCTGCTGGGCACAGATTTTTAATTGAAATGAAAATGTTTTTTTTTCTCAAGGAAAAAGAGTTAGTATTCATTATTCAACATTTGCACCTTGCATATTAAAAAGTTGTCAGCCAAGTGAAAGATTTTTAGTTGGTGAATGCTGTAACAAGCCTTTTGATGAATTGCTGTAATCAGAGGGACAAAGCCACACTGCTTGCTGAAGTTGTCAGCCAAGTGAAAGAATTGAAGAAGAAGGCTGCAGAAGCCTCCAACGGTGTTTTTGTTCCAATGGATACCGATGAAGTCAAAGTCGAACCTTGTGGAATTGGAGAGAATGCGTACATGACTTTCAAGGCAACTTTTTGTTGCGAATACCGACATGAGCTTCTATCTGATCTTAAACAAGCCCTTGACGTCCTTCACCTGAAACTTGTGAATGCAGAAATATCAACTTTGGGAAACAGGGTGAAGAACATATTCTTTTTCACAAGTTCCATTGCCGAGAATGGTGAGCATTTTGAGGCTTCCGGATGCCTTGCGTCATCAGTTCACCGGGCAATAAGTTTCATTCTTGAGAAAGCGTCATCCCCAGAATACTCACCGAGAACGACACTCCCAACGAAAAGGCGAAGGCTGTCAGACTTTGATACACCAAGCTCCTCTGGATCATAAATCCTGTTTGCGTCAACAGGTAAATACCGCTCATTTTCATCTCTATCATGCATTTGGAGAAAACCAACTGCACAAAAGTCACAACAATAACTACATCTACTATAACTTAGTAACTATGAAGTTACCGGTTTGAATCTCCCTTCTCTTAAATGTTATTGAATAAAAAAAAATCAACTGCACAAAAGCTTGTAGTTTTGATACACATTTCTACTTTGTAAGTTTGTGTGTTTTGTTCAATCATGCTTAAGAAGTAGGAATGTAATTGTATCCTGTTTTTGTACAATCTATAAGCAGTTTCCTTATGCAGATCACATAGCTAGAGAGGATTGTAGACACATCTCCTTCTACTTGTGAAATTTAAAGATAATAGCCATAACCTTTTGATTCAAGTAGAGACATGAAAAATGATATTCTCTACTCAGTGAGAAAATAGAGAAATATTTAGGTCATGTTCGGACATGACCTAAATACTAATGCTCACCTATGTGATCCATTATCAACCATATTCTATTTTATTTTAAACTCAAAACAGAAAAAAGAAAAATAGAATGTGATCCATATTGGACCACATAAGAGACATTATTATTTAAGCATGGCCTAAATATTTGCAACTACTCAAAATAACTCGTCATTTTTGCTAATTGAAATAACCCATCATTTCTAACCACTCATTTATAATCATTCTTTTATAACTATTCAAAATAATTCTTCATTTCTAATTATTCATTTAATTCTTCAAAATAATTCATTTTTAACTAAAATAACTCGTCATTTTTAGTATTCAAAATAACTTCTCATTTCTAATCACTTATTTTTAATCATTCATTTATAACTATTTAAAATAACTCTTCATTTATAATCATTCATTTATAACTATTCATTTAACTCCTCAAAATTATTTATTTTTAACCATTCATGTTTAATTATTCTTTTTTGAACTACTTATTTTAAATATACATAAAAAAAAGTTATTGTCTCTAATTTTTCTACATAGAATTTTTATCCAAACGAGTTTTTTACTACAATTGTCAATTTTTAAGAGCTCAAATAATTTCTCAAACTAACTCATCCAAAGAATTCTAAGGTGTGTTCCAAATATCAATAGCCAAATAATATAATAGCATTGGAAATTGTCGTTAGATAGCATATCATTTTACACACAGTTGTTGAGTCTTGAGTGTTTGTTACCTTTTGGTTCAGTACTTTGTTGACTAAAAGTCTAAAATTATCATTCTTACTAAATATCAAAATTTTATAAAACCCGCATTTTATTTTCATTTCATATGATGTATTAATGTAAATGTGGGTTATGATGCAATTCAACCAAGTCCTCTAAGTTCCATTGAATTAAAGTACTCTCTTTTGGTGCTCATGCCACTTCGATTGTTAGTTGGAAATATAATAATTTTTTTTTTAAAAATAAATAATATTGCCTGCCTATCTAGTGCTCAATCTACTAATAACATTTCGAAGGGGTTTAAAAAATTCTATTGGCTAAAATGTTCAGAGGTTTGCTATAAAGAAATAACAACTAATTGAAGTTCATTGAACTAAAAAACAAAAATAATAAATGGAATCTATACCTTCACATATTGTTGAACTAATAGATTAAAATTAATAGAAAAAAAAATCAATTTACACCCTCATTTTTTTTCACAGTATTTACACCCTTGGGGTATGTTTGTTGTTTGGACATAAAGGTGGAGTGGAGTTGAGTGGAGTAGAAGAGAATGAGGTGGTTAATGATAGTATAAAGTGGTTAACTACTCGTTTGGAGATTAGAGTTAATAGTAGTGGAGTAATCAATTACTTGTTTGAGGATTGAGGTTAAGAGTAGTTGATATAATTTATTATTATTATTATTTTTTTGAAAATGGGGTTGAAGTAAATAATAATAATTATGTATCTATAATTGAAAGTTTATGAATTT
>JBBMKA010000005.1:6774298-6800964 GCA_037833695.1 Sechiopsis laciniata
GTTAAAATTTTATATTATTTTATATCCTATTATATTATATTATATATATTATATATTATATATATATATATATATATATATATAATATATGAACCATGATTTTAAGAAAAAATCAATAAAAATAAAATTGTAGACATAATTTTTTATATTCTAACTCCACCTCATAACTATTTACTTTTAGCTGTTTATATTAAATTATTAATATATTTACAAGCAATTAAAAATTGATGAGCTTTTCTCCAAAAATAAAACCAATAAGTGTCAAAATTTATTGAAATAAGCCACACTTTAAGTTTTGGAAAAAAGCAAAAGGAAACAAAGGAATGTAAGTATTTGAAAAAATACATGTTAAAAATTGATTAAAAAAAGCAACACACAATAGAGTTCTTCCTATTAATTATAAATTAAATCAATAATTATTTAGTTTGAGAAATTATTTCCCCTTAGTGGTATGATTTGTAAAGACAGATTTTACTAAGGGAGAAAATGGTAAAATAAAATAAATTGTAGTTTATATCATTATTATAATTCTAAAATAAGCTAAATATATTTATTAGAATACATCTTTGAACTTACCTAAAGAAATCATGCACTTAACCTCAGATGATAATTTTAACACTCATTGAACTTTTTTTTTCTACATCTAGCAGTCTTTTCTTGAAATGCAACAATCAAGCATTGCAACAAAAGATACCTAAATAAAATATTGCAACAAAAAATCCCTACATAAATTATTGCAACAAAAGAAAAGTTAAGGTAAATAATCCAACAAAAATAAGATAACTACAATTTATTATAAAACAAAAAAACAAAAAGAAACAAAGAAAGGGTAAACCCAAGCAAAGATAATTTTATCATTCATTGAACTTTTTTTTTTCTACATCTCCAAGTATTTTCTTAAAATGCAACAATCAAGTATTGCAACAAAACATATCTAAATAAAATATTACAACAAAAGATCCCTACAAAAATTATTGCAACAAAAGAAAAGTTAGATGAAAGTTAAGGTAAATAATCCAACAAAAATGAGATAACTACAATTTATTATAAAAAATAAAAAATAAAAAGAAACAAAGAAAGGTAAACCCAAGCAAAGAGAAACTTCAAGTGTTTATAAACAAAATGTAGAGAACTATATATATTAATGGTAGGAGATCATTGTTACCAAACTCTTGAAATTCTATAATTTAAAATAATTAAATATAAATTCAAGTGTAAATTCATAAATTCTAGAAATTAAAGTTATAAAAATGAAACATAACTTTTAATATTCTAACCCACTTATTAAATAATGAAATATATAAATTCATATATTTATATGCAATTAAAGAGGAATAAGTGTTAAGATTCTTTAAAGAAAATGTTACAATTTGAATATAAAAGCAAGGCAATCCGGAGGTCTAAGAGAGTTACTTGTGGCTTGTTTGGTAAATATAGAGTTTGACTAAGAGGTAGAATAGTCTAAAAATGATTATCCCCTTAAGTCACACTTTAAGTATTAGAGATTAACATAAATTTTTTACTCATAAATTTGCGGATGAGTTTAAGTAACCGTTTCCATAGGACATATCTTCTTGACTATTAGTTTAAGGTTGTTTGTGAAAGTGTTTTAATATAAAAGGTAATTTGAGTGCAACCCACCCATGAAGTTACACACAATTTTTTTTTTTCTAAAAAAAAAGTTGAGATGTGTGACATCAAAGACGTCACACATGGGTGACTTCATTCATGGAGTTGGGTTACTCCGGTTGGCAGTAAACCTTATGTTCAGTACATTAAAATTCTGTCAAAAAAAAAAAAACATTACATTAAAATATTTTCATAAAATATAAAACAAAATAAAAGCCTAATTTAGTCTTTTCACTCAAATAATTATGACCTCTTAAAGTTGACTTCCACTAAGCTATATGTACACAGAGCTTGAGTCAGCTGGCTGCTAACTACAATCCCTTCTCTGCAATTCTCTCATTTTCTGCTAAACGCTGCTCGATTCCATATCCCAAATTCATTTCATTATCTCTCCAAATCAGCCACTGTTCATTCTCGTTCGATTGATCGGAAAACCCATCTGAATTCAAAGACATTCTCAAATTATTTCGCATTCCGAGCACCCAATTCCCAGAAATACGATCTTGACTTCACTTCCAGGCTCGGAAATGCTTAAATTCAAGACGATCAAGAAGAAAATGTGGATGTTCTCTCTCTGATTCTCCACAATCAATTATCTATTTGCAGAAATCGTTATGGAAGGTATGAAAAAACGATCAATCAAAGTCGCCATTATTTCCACAACAATTACCATCAACAGAATCTGTGTACATCAAAGCTTCCCTCTCCATAAGCTCTCCTTCTGGTTCGCCCCCACAAATCGCCCACCGGGACTATTGTCTTCAACCTTCGGTTCGTAAGTAATTTTCGATTTGTTTTGTGGGTTTTAGGGTTTGCAATTTATGGCCTATTCAATCGGCCCGTTTTTGCATAGTTTAGAGAATGTTAGTTGTGGATTTGTGCGTGGTGGGTCTATATTATCTCAGTCTTTAGTGTTGAATGGTGAGAAGGGTGAGTTTGAAAAAGCCCTAAATCAGGCGTCGACGAAGAAAAGGGTTTCGGAGGAGAAAGCACTTGCGGCGTTGAAGAATCACAGCGAGGCTGAGAGGCGGAGGAGAGAGAGAATCAACTCCCATCTCTCTACTCTGCGTGGTCTTGTTCCTTGCCCTGCTAAGGTTTGTCATATTCAATTACTGTGTCATATTGACTCAATTTGGTCAATTTGAAAGCATTTGATTGAATGGTTTCTAGTTTTCAAAGAGTGTTGGTTGCAATTGTAACCCAACAGTACAATCTGTTTGATATCATTATCTCTAGAGTCTAATTGGATTACCAATGTAATTTTATGTCATGGGAACTGAAGCATTTTAATGCATGTTATGAAAATCAACAATCAAGATAATAATAAAGAATGAGAAGACAAAACAGGTTTACTTACTGTGGGGAGATGAGAGAACTGTTTTATTAGGAGATACAAAATTCAAAAAATCGATCAAAGTGGAGTTTGAAGTTTTAAGAGAGGTTTATATAGTGAACTCTCGCTGGCTGGTTAGCAAGACCCTCAACTAAGTAATTTTGGGGCATCCTAGTTCAAAAGGCATATCATCAATGTGGTATTGACCAGCTGATGGTGTATTTTCATTGATGTTCTGAGTTATGTTTTAAGTCAACCATAGAATCATGTCTCCTTTCTTTTCTGGGAGGATTTGAATTTGAAACAACTGATGGCTTTTGTTTGTCTTCACAATCTAGATATATTAACTTCTTTGGTTTGATGGAGAAACAGAATTTATTGTTACAAGATTCTGAAATATACGAGCTGTTTGTGAATTCTCAATTTCATGTGGTTAAATGCATCATAGCATTCCGAAATCCACTGGTTTCGATTCATGGATAGTGAACTTGGTTCTTAGATGATATATCATTGATGAATGCAGAATTTTGTTTCTATTGGACACGGATTTTAAATTGAAATGAACAAAATATTATCTCAAAGAAAAAAGGGTTAGTATATATTCAAAATGTGTATTGTAACTGATATGTTTGTATTTGTTTACAATTCAACTGAATCGTAAAAGTTCCAGCAAATTCATGTCAAGTTCAAGCGTAACTCGTAGTTGTTTTGAAGCTGTGTTTTTTTTTGCTTGAATTAACAGCTTCCAAATGCCCTAGTAATTGTTTACTTTAATTGGTAGTCTAGGGGAGATTATTTCTCCATTCTGAAGAACTTTCATTGATCTTTTCTTATAATAACTTTGTGATGAATTGCTGTAATCAGAGGGACAAAGCCACACTGCTGGCTGAAGTTGTCAGCCAGGTGAAAGAATTGAAGAAGAAGGCTGCAGAAGCGAGCAATGGCGTTTTCATTCCAATGGATACCGACGAAGTCAAGGTCGAACCTTGTGAAATTGGAGCGGATGCATACGTGACCTTCAAGGCAACCGTTTGTTGCGAATACCGACCCGAGCTTCTATCTGATCTCAAACAAGCCCTTGATGCCCTTCACCTGGAGCTGGTGAAGGCAGAAATATCAACTTTGGGAAACCGAGTGAAGAACATATTCTTTTTCAACAGTTCCATTGCAGAGAATGGTGAGCATTCCGAGGCTTCTGGACGTCTCGCTTCATCGGTTCAACAGGCAATAAGTTTTGTAATGGAGAAAGCTTCATCCTCAGAATACTTGCCCAGAACAATGCTCCCCAACAAAAAGCTGAAGGCCGTCTAGCTTTGATATGTCGAGTTCGTCCTCAGGATCATTAATTCTGTTTGTGTCGACGGGTAATACTGCTCCTTTTCATATCTTATAATGCAGACATGTTGAAATAAACAATTGCACGCAAGCTTGTTGTGTATATATTGAGTTGTGATTATCATTTACTTTGTTTGTTTGGTTCAATCAGCCTAAGAAGTTGAAACTTGGAATGCTCTTGGACTATGATTGGTCAAATTGTAATGTAAATTAATCGTGGTATAATCAAGGTTTCTTTTTTCGGAATTCTGGTATGATCAAGGTTTATCGTAATACAGTTAATCTCAATAACCGTTATAGAATGATTTAGTGGTCAAGAAGTTCCAAAAGAATTAAGAGATGATGAGTTCAATTCATAGTGGTCACCTACTTATGAATTAATTTTATACGACATTCAAATGTTGTAATGTCAGACGATTTGACCTGTGACATTAGACATGGTGCACGACGGTCACGGATATATAATAAAAAAGAAATACGGTGAATTTCAATAGGATCTAATTATTGTTGTGGTTGGCTGCTTCTAAAATTTTTATTTGTTTATTATCGTCATTTTCATATTCAAAATTATAAAAATATTGTGTTTTAGTTCCAAAATTGGTTAGAATACTCCACTTGAATTTTGTAATTTAACTAAAAGGTATCCCTCTCTAACTTTGTTGTTTTTTTTTCATTACAAATTTTTTTTCTTTATTTTTAAGGAGACTTTTGGTGTATGATAAAAAAAACAAAAATAATTATACTAACAAAATTTTAGAATAACTTTGTGCATAGAAAATTGAAACAAGTCTAATAAAAAGACGAAAAGTTCATATGATTGATGACTTCAATGAAGGTTACACATAGTTTTCAATTAGGGCAACTTATAGTTTTTAATCTTGAGGCGATAAAGATAATTGAAATACAAAAAAACCTACAATATTTTGATATGGATAAAATATTTTAAAAAATGCTATAATAAAACTAGACGATCAAGAAGTTGCCACCGAGTTATTTATATGTATTTACATTTTTTCTCGTTGTTACCTAAGTTTAACTAACATAATTTATAATTTGATTATTAAAGAAATTTTTTGTTCAAGGTGACCATCTCACCAATTGACTTCAACTCTAGTAAATACATATTTTGAAAGGTTGAAATTTTATTTTATAAACAACACAAATTTTATCAATAAATTCATTCAATTTTGTTTGTTTTTTCCTTTACGAACACTTTTGGAAGCGAAAAAGAAAGCATCGGCAAAGCGTTCACGGCCATAGAGTAGGCGCGCAAATATGGCGGAAACAAGCTTGGGTCCCTCACTGTGCCTTCATCTTCCCAAAATTCCTCTCCATGTTTCTTCCAGATCTCTTCTCTCAATGGCGCTTCCTCGTTCCCACTGCAATGGCTCCTCCGCTCCCAATCACAGCCCTTACCAGCCCTCGCTCCTCGTCTTCTCAGGTCTCCGATTCCGTTACTTCCTTGTGCTCGATTCGTTTTTCTCTTCTGAACGCGTAGTTTTCTGTTGATGTAGGCGGAACTGCGTTCAATGGCGTTGTTGAGGAGCTCAAGAACTTTACGACACGTGTTGCTCACGTTCTTCCTGTTTCTGACGATGGAGGTAGCACTGCTGAGATTGTACGCGTGCTTGGTGAGTATTTTCAACATTTGTTTGGTTTTTGTGTGAATCATGTGTTCGATTTTTGAGTTGATATGTTGCTAGGTGGTCCGGCTGTTGGAGATATACGGTCAAGATGTTTGAGGTTATCTGATCAGAGTACGGCGGAGGCACTTGCGGTGCGTAGATTGTTGGGTCATCGTTTACCGCTCGATTCACGGCAGGCTAAAGCGGAATGGTAGGTTTTTTTTCTCCTTTCTAAATGAAAATTGTAGCATGTTTTAGCCCTGCTTTTGTCATCATGTTGTCAATTGTCATGAGACAAAAACAATTTGAATGAACTTTCTATCTAAACACTTGCAATTCCGAATCTGGCACTTGCAATTCTACTTTCAATAAACGAATGACTGAGCTGAAATAATAAACGAAGCTTGAGGCGTGGTGCACAGGGCAGACTTTGTTTTCCTTTGTATATCTATTCGTTTTGCCACGAACCAATGTCTTCTAGCAGTGAATGGTCTAATTGGCAATAGAAATCTCTCTATGATAATTTATCAGGTATGATATTGTGGAAGGGGAAAATTCTCTGTGGGATGGCGTCTCAAAGCCCTACAGGGAAACTATTCGAGCATTTCTGGCCTATTTTCAGAACCAGGTATTATGTAGGTGACGGCGACATTTTTGCCTCCTAGTTCAAGTTCATTAGAGGTTAACTAGTTTTGTTGGGTCATTAAGTTGGTCTCTGTTTATGTTTAACGAAGGATGCATTTGAAATGTAATAAATTGCTTGACTACAGATTCTTCGACGGTCTGATTTGTCATTTTGTTTCAGTAATGGAAGGTATGTTTTATAGTTTATTCCTTGCTCTATCGAAGGTATGAATTTAAAAAGCAAGAAAAATACATAAGTTGGTTTTGCTCATTACCAAATTGTTGCAACTGATTGGTTAACTTTTTTAGACTTACCATGGCTTACAGCTTACTAACTCCCTTGATTATTGCAGCATCGGGAATTTCTTTTTTGCAGGCGCACGATTGTTTTTCCAGTCATTAGATGCTTCAATATTTCTGTTTTCACGTGTTTCAGACATCCCATCGGATAGCCTTGTCCTTCCGGTGATTTCAACTAATGACAGACTTACATTAGGATGTGAATTATGGGTATGAGTATGATTGTAAACATTCTCTTGCTTTTTTAACTTTTCTTCAAAAGTTTATGGGTATGAGTATGATGGTAGTACGAAAGTGCAAGAATGAGCATGAGTACCTGAAAGAGCTAATAGAAATTTCAATAATCCAGTGCATTCAAATTCTCTATTCAAAGGTGAAAGAATGTCAAGACATTTCGTTTTTCACCTTGCCTTTGGAATGAAGTTTGCAGAACTCTTCTTTTTACCTTTCCTTTCTGAAATTTAATTGTTGTGAATCCCTTCCACTCTTCTTAACTATCAAGACAGCCTTTTAAAACTTTTTTTATATTAGTTGATTTTTTTCATAATGATTCTGTTACCGCTGTAAAGTTTCTCAAATGCTGGTTTGGGCGGGCTCATGAATTTGAACTGTGTAAAAACATCCGTTTTCTTAATATTTTTCTTCTTCAATCTAAATTCAGGATGGGACAATAATACGTGGACAGAATGAGATATCTCACCCAACAATGGGACCTTCAGAACTTATTAATAAGGTACAGTTTGTAGTCTGTTCTTATTTCACAGTGAAGTTCATTTCTAACTACTATATTCATTTACTGATTAACTTTGATTACTAAGGCTGATCAGCCATTGAATAAAATACGGTGGTGTTTCATGGGGATGCTTTTAGTATTGGTGATCTGGGACTTTAAATCATGAAAATGTAGTACAAGTTACAGTCAAGGAGTCGATCACAGGAAGGTGAAACGGTTTTTGCCTATTTATATAAATCCCGTGGTCTAAAACTTGAAATCAATTATTTTGGCGATTCTGTACCTCGACTTGGATTATTCCATTCTTAAACTAAAAATTTCAATCATAACCAGTAGATGGTTAATCTAGCTCAATGACTCATCCAACTTATTTATTAACTTATTGCACTGATTTTTGCAATGCTGATTGTATGACTCATTAAACTTATTCAATATATGTCCCTATGATGATTCAATGTTGTTGTTGGAAATGCATTTACACGGTTAAATGATTAGGTGTAGAGGTGGTTACTAATTTTTCTTATTTATTCAATATGGAAATCTTATAGGTAAACACTTCGGCTCCAGCACTTCCCTCAAGGATAAAGAGGGTATTCTACATGTCAAGCGAGGGCTGTAATTTGCTGCATGAGGTACATAACTTACTGTAACTATTTTTTTGTTTTTGTTTTTGAGATGAACTGTATCTTGATTATAAGGTGGACTATACTTGCCTACTTCTACCACATAACTTCTCGTAGCAATCTTGGGGTGGGCATTGTCTAAGAATTATGGTTTTTCCTTAAACTATTTTCCATAGTTTTGTTTTAGATGTATTATCACATATCAATCATGGTACTGTATGAAAGCATCTTGATTCTTGTGTCTTTGGTTTTCCTATTTGTTAACCTATTTTAATGGCACATATAACAAACATGCTGCTCTTTAAAATGCTTATTCAAACCTGATTTCCATGACTCATGGTAATTGCAGTACTTTCATTAATTAGGTCTTCCCCGCAGCAAATCCCGCTGTCCTCACCCAGTTGAATGACGTGGACTGCATTGTTTATGCTATGGGATCCCTCTTCACTTCCATATGTCCATCACTGGTAATAGTCTTTATAACTTATAAGCACCCTACCATTAGATTTTGCTTACTTTATTTTACTAGGTGCAGGGTTTGGTTTCTTGGTCCCAACAAAATAAACTCGGTACACAGTTGATGAGTTTATAATAGTTTAATTTTCTGTTACTCTATCTTCATTTTATTTTCTTTTTGCAAATCACGATATTATATTGTATTCAAACTTAATGCTGAACTTTTCACCATTTATGGATTATTTTAGGTGTTGCTTGGAATTGGTGAAATCATTTCATCAAGATCCTGCCCGAAGGTAAAATTTGTTCAAACCTGAACAGTGATGGTTCCACTCTTTCATCTGCTAGATTGCTCAAATATAATAAAATAAAATTTCCCTTTGTGCTTTCGGAGTTCTTATTTGATTTTTTGTTGTTAATTCATCCATTAATCAGCACTAAATCATAAAATGTGCAATTAAAACATGTATGGATTTTTGTCATTCTATTTAACAGGTGCTTCTACTGAATGGCACTCGTGATCGAGAGACTACTGGTTTCACTGCTGCTTGTTTTACCACTGCCATTTCAGATGCTTTAAATAGAACTTACGGAAACACGCACAATTGTTTAAATAACAGTGTAAGCTATTTCTTTTAATTACAAATTTAAATGAATAATATATATATCATGCCATGCGAAACATGCAGTCTGTTGTCTGGTAGCAAATATTTCTGCTCAATCATATCACTTAAGTTCGATAGTTTTAAGCTTCATTTTCAGAAAATACACTGTTGGGTTACTTAAGAAAACGTTTCTGTTGCAATCTCTTAATATATGTAGCCGGATCAGTACATAAATACCATTTTGGTGCCCAAAGATGGCGAAATTCCGGTAGATTCTCAAGCCTTGGCTGCACAAGGAATCTTTGATGTGGTATGCTCTGAGTACATTTCTATTGTTTTTTTGTTGCAATCGGATCATGCATCTTTGCTGATGACGTAGATTCAACAGCTTTTCGCTCAGTGTTAGGGTGTGTTTTGTTTTTGGTAGAACAACCATTCTTCTATAACTCCTTGTTTGTATTTGGTGATAAACAACCACATATTAAACCCTCCATCAAACTCTCTATCAAACTCCACATTAAGCTTATCACTCAACTACTAGTAATACCAATCTCCAAACAAGTAGTTAATCATCCCAACTACCGCTAACCCCATTTCTCAACCGAGGAGTTAATCCCCAATTACTATTAACCTTTTCACTCCACTCTTTTCTACCAAATCCAAACACACCCTTAGATTGCAGTTACTATTGATAATTGATGATTAATAGCCTTAATTTGTGTTTTATTGGTGCATTACAGATTGTTGTTGATTCCATACGTGATTCAAAAGTTGGTGTAGTATTTGATCCAAAATCTTTGATCGAAACTCTAGCAAAGTTGATTGCAAGATATAGGAAATCACATATCACAGAACAAGTTTGATAGACTGCATATGGGATTCACGGTAACGGGCGCACTTATCGTTCTACAACCAAACGCGATTATTTCAGGTTTGAACTTTTGTATATCTTAATATCAATTACCCAATGGCAATGGTTATATGGCATGGCACGTTCTTAAGATGAACCATTATGAAATGTCAATACAGGAGCAGACAACGTTTATTGTCTAGTGTTTTATCTGCACTCAGGAATACAACATGTGATCTTTGAAAAGATGCTCGATCAAGTTTACCCAAGTAGCTAACTCCATCTCTTGTAAAGAACTTACCATCCAATCTGTATTGTGTATTCATATATTTAAAATATGGGAAAACCCATTCAAGTCGCCAGAAACTCATTATTTCATTATGTTCTATCTATTTTATGGTTTATTGTACATTGATTTCTGTTGTAAAAGCTCACGGGGCAAGCTCTTGATTTTGAGTTTTTAGCAACAATAAATACCCTCATTAGAGTCACCTACTTGATAATTAATTTCTGTTGTTGACTCGTGAAAATAGTTGAGGTATGAAACAACTGAATTACCTACACATTTTCACTCAATAAACATGAACACAGTTTATAAATTGAAAAGGCCCTCTTGAAAAATACGACAATGAAAATGCTTACACAAGCGAGGTAGAGTTTTGATCATAAGTTATTGTACGTTGATAATCTAATATTTACAAATGGTGATAGACATATGGTTACAATTTATATAGTGTGTGTATATGTATGTAACGAGTTTGCATTAAAATGAAGTTTTTTTAAAAAAAATGTATTGGAGGCGCTGGAAAGATTTGGCACTGATACAAGCAGCTCGTTCAATATGTAACTAATACATGGCTGAAGCTGATGACAGGTAGATGTTTTGGAAAGCTTATTTAAATTGATGCTTAATGCATTACAATTAAGAGATGAAATGTTTGAATATTTTATTGCTAGAAAAAAAAAATCCCATGATATTTTACTTCTCTTTGGGATGATGTAACTTTGCTTTCTGCCTCTGTCTTGTAAATCTAACTTATTTAAACACTTTGATCTCGCCACAATTGCTCAAAATTAGATGCTTTTTTTTTTTTTTTTGTAATCAATCATGCCTTGTATGTTTTGGTGAATATATTGTATCCCATGATTATAGGCCCTTTTAGCGGCCAGTTCAGGCTTGGTCTTTTCTTTTTGTTTGTTATATAAAGGCTATGCAATAGCCAGAGCTATTTTATTCGGTGAATAATAAAATTAGCATCTACTTATTATTAAAGGTTTATACTTTTTGTCAATTGGGGATGTAGCTCAAATGGTAGAGCGCTCGCTTTGCATGCGAGAGGTACAGGGTTCGATCCCCTGCATCTCCATTTTTTTTGATTATTCAAACAAAAACTTGGTAGGGTGACATGAAAATAAAAACCAATGTATCTGAACATCATTTTGCCCAAAAACAAAATGGCCACTTTTTTCATTTTAATTAACAAAACCCATTGAAAATGAAGGCCTACCATAAGGTCCACATGACATGCCAAATTTGAACAGAAGAATCCAAATACAGAAAAAGGTGCTCCATGATTGACATCTAAGCAATTTAGGAGAATTGCCAATTAGGCATTTCAAGTGGGTTTTTCCTGTCATCCTTTTTTAGTATCCCTAACAGTTTGGATCAACTTAATTACATTTCGATTATTGTCAGGAACAAATGTATTTAGATAAAAAAAAAAAAAAAATTCGTAACAAAATAATTTTTAAAGAAGTGGTCACTATAAATTGAACTCATTATCTCTTAATTCTTCAAAATTTTGTGGATCACTAGGCATAGTTGGGTCCTCCACCATTTCTACAATACAATAAAACTGCAACCGATCCCTTGTGGGGGGTTTGACTCTTTCATATCGGGGAGCCTCACAGTCGCTACAAAATTCTTACTTTTTTTTTTACATATTACAGCACCCAAGAACAAAGCTAAACAGATTTTAGAGCCATTCCCCAGATTTGTATTCCTTTTTAAGATATACTTGAAAAGTAATTTCGAAATAATTACAATTATTCTTTCGTATGTAAAATTATTCCAAAACATACTGTTAATGAGTCAAAATCTTTGAAAATAAACATTAAATTAATTTTGAATGATTAAAGTTATAATTTTGAATAACTTTAAATATGGTAAAAGTGATTTCAATCCTTTCCAAATCCCTTTAATCCCTGTAAGTTTACAAACGAGAATGATGTAGGAATTTTGTGTACCTTAAAAAAAATAATAGTATACCTTGATGAATTTATGAGTTTTTTGTCTTCAGTACATGATTTTATAAAACCTCTTCCTTTTCATATATTGACTTTGTGGCGTGTTTTTTATTTTTATTTTTATATTTAAATATAAACATATATGAGAGTGAGGAAGTTTAAAATTTTGCCCATTGATATTAAATTCTGAGGAATATTTATATCATGCCCGGATATTATATATAAAATAATGGTGGCTTAATATGGACCACATTCTATTTGATTTTAAATTCAAAAGATAAAAAAAATAAAATAAACAAAAATAGATTGTGGCTGATATTGGACCACATATTTTCTATATATATATATATATATAATAAAGAAGGAAATGTTAGAATATGTTATCGAATGAGTCGATGGCGTAGTTTTGGTGTTATTCCATTTCAACTCTACAGTTACAAGTTTGAGCCCGAAAATTGATATTTGACTCTCATATTATTTGAGAGCAGTAATGCCTTCAATGTAGAGATATTTTTTAACAAAAGTTTTACCACCTTAAAAAAAAAGTAGAAATGTCATAATTGTTGGAGCTATGGTAACATAAATTAAATACAGTTCTGAAATTAAAATTCATGACATTGAACTATGAGATTCAGTTGTTGATTAATGGATCACATATAAGGTAGAAGAAGAAAATAATACGTATCTACAATACCAACTTTAAATCATATGTAAAAAAGGTTCAATCTTTAGCCATAATGGGTCCCTTCCCTACGCAATTTGTAAACTAAAACATTCATAGAAGAGTATTAAAAAAAAATCATTCTCCAAACGCCAAAAGCTACACTTTCCCTTTTCTTTTAATGAAAGTTAATATCATTGTCGTTGTTTTATTTATATATTTCTATTTTATTTTTTAATTATAAAATTGCATTACTTTGGAAAATAAATTTGGAAACTTAAGTCAAATTTTAAAAATAATTATAAATATGATCATTTAAAAAAATAGCAACTATAATGATTAGTATTTTTTAATATTGTCACACACTTTTTTATAATACTGTATGAATAATACATAATAATACAATATTAAAATGTATTAATAATTATAAACATAAATATTTTAAAATTTGACTATATTTATAATTATTTTGTGAGAAACACCTATAATTTCCCAAATAAAATTGATGCAATTAAGTTTGAATGCAATTTGGGTGCACACCCGAGGGTTGATGTTAATATATGTGGCGCCTTTAGTGCCACATATCTTAGCTTATTTTTTTTTCTTTTTTCTTTTAAGATAAAAAATAAATAAGCGTGTGTAACATCATGGTTTGGATGCAGCCATGACTGCACCCAAATTTTTCTCATTAAATTTTATTTTCATTTTTGTAAACTTTTTTTTTTTTTTGAAAAATTCATTTTTGTAAACTTGTTAAAGATTTTATTTATTTAAAAAAATAAGCATTTTTTCATCTTATTTGAGTTATCTTCAAAATTATTGAAACCCCATTTCATTGACCATCCAAGGAGAATGATGGACGTTGGAAACTTAAAAAAGAAAATGAAAAAAGGGGGTTTTACTTTGGTCAGTGAAATACCTACACCCTAGGAATTTGTTTCTAATTCAACTTATGCTCCTATTTATGGAAAAAATTATTTCTTATGAATGTTTTTGACATCTAAATAGAAGTAAATGGTTGGAAACACTAAAAAATGAAAATAGAAAAAACCAAATTCCAATTGGATACGATCATTTTGGCACTAATTAATTGAATATGTTGTGTTTATTTCAAAAAAAAAAAAAAAGAAAAAAGAAAAAAGAAAAGAATATGTTGTGTTACAATTGGCCTCAAATTACTCGACTAAGTCACAGCCAGCCGCTCTTCTGTGCTTCTTGTGACTTTCCTTTCACATTGTTCCTATTTTTTAATTAATTTATTTATCCTTTAAAACTATTTTCACGGGCCTCTTAAAAATAATATAGGAGATAGGTGATTACTAAAATGTTAATGACCAAACCACAAGGTACTGTTTAAAAAAAAAAAAAAAACCCACAACATACTTTATATCAAAGTAATTTTTTTTCCGTTAAAATAAGTGGAGTAAATTAAAAATTCAAATTCTTTAACTCTAAATATTGTTGTACTAAAAAAAATATTCCCTAAAATAAATTTATTATTTTTTCAATCTATAATAATGATTTAAAATAGTGAGAATCTTAATACATTCTCTTCCTCTCTATTTATGGTCAAATACTAATCAACTTCAATTATGACATAATATCAAGTTTCTAACATTTGTTGCAATTATATTAAATGATGATAGTCAAACTAATCTTAACTAACTATACTTAATATATATACCGTTTTAAGTTAAAGATTTGAGAGTTGATATATGATATAAAAACAATAAGATGAGTTACCTTAAATAATTTTTTGTGTTTTTAAATAAGAGAATTATGAGATTGGCAAGAAAATATAATTTAGAGTTTGTATATATATATTTTTAAATTTAATAATAATATTTGAGAACGGAAACATATGATCATTTATTTCAATTACTGCTAAATTTATTTTGGTGTTATTAACTCTCCTTTGTTATCTCAAAAAACTCTCCTTTGTAACATCTCTAGACCAAACGTTATTACACTAACCTTTTTTAATAAAATAATTATGGTTATTTTTTTTTTCCTTATAAAATATACTTTTAGGTTTATTCTTTTTAAAATAAAAGCAAGGATTTCATTATTATACATTTTAGGTCGGGCTCATTCTAGCATAATTCAAGGCTATTTTGAAGGTGAAAGTTTTATTTATTTTTATATAGTTAAAAAAAAACAATGTCTCACGTGTCAAAACCATGTGTCCACTTGCATTGGTAGGTAGGCTAAGACGCCCCGTGACATGCAATTGCAGACCAGATTTACTTCCTAACTTGAATTTCTTTATTGTAAAAAACTAATTAAAAAAAATCCCCATTTTGGGAGTCCTAAAACGATAATGCATTATGAAATTGGTTTTCTCAATCCATTTATTTTTCAAACTAATTGATGATTTTATTTTTTATTTTTTGAAAATCCGGAAATCGGAGCATTCGTTCCTCTATACTCAGGACACCACTGACCCGTTTCTAAGACGTGGCATTGGAACACTTCGAAGGGTATTCTAGTTTAAGCGCTTTCCAGCAACCCCAAACCAAGATCTCTCAAGGAAGCGTAATCATTGCTCTCAACCGCTGGATTGCCCCTTGGGGGCTCAAGATTAATTGATGATGAGATGAATAGTTTACTTTTCATAGTTCATTTTTCTTATATAATTTTATAAAGTCTCTTTTAAACTTTATAGACTTTGATATTATAATAATGTTTGACATCTATTTTAAAATCAATTAATTAAATGAGCAGTAATCTACATTTTTTTTATATAATTTTATGAGATCTTCGCACTTTTTATGTAGCACAGAGAATTATAAAGAGATTGGTTGTCTAATTTGCTTTTGTATCTAATAATTATCATAAAAAAACAGATAAATTTAAAGATTTAAATCAAACTTGAAATAATTTTTCATTTTTTAGAGTGCTCTTTAATCCATTTTGAAATTAGTTTTCTCAATGATTTAATCCAACCCACGAGTTCTCTTGCTCTCTCTCACTAACTCAGTCTTCCAAGTCCGTATATAAAAACTCACCATAGAGGATGCAAAGAGCTACACATTCATAGCTCAATCAGACTCTTTGTGGCCCAGGAACAAAAATCCGAAATGGGTTTTCGGGTCAGAATGGGTTTAGCCTTTCTTCTTCAAGTTTCTTTGTTGGTGTTTAACGCTGCAGGGCTCAACAAAAAAAGCATCTTGAACGGAAGAAAGCAAGCCAGTGGCTGCAATTTGTTTCAGGGAAAATGGGTTGTTGACCCATCATTCCCTCTCTACAATTCTTCTGGCTGCCCTTTCATTGACCCCGAGTTCGATTGCCAAAAATTTGGCCGACCCGATTCGCTTTACCTCAAATACTCATGGCGACCCGACTCATGTAACCTTCCAAGGTCCCTTCTTTCTCTCTTTCTCTCTCTCTCTCTCTCTCTCTAGAAGTATTTAATACACACTGGCTATTCTCACAGTCTGTTTGGTATTGAGTATTTAGTATTTCCTTTACTTTTTCTGGGCTGCTAAATGAGGACTCAAGCCTGCAGCTCACTCACTATTCTTAATCATTTTCTTTAAATAAAAACATCACTTTTTATTGATGTTTAATGATGAGGTTTCTTAAATGGAAATGGGAAAATGATATGCATTAGAGAGTGTGGATATACCTTGATGATGAGAGGATAGTTCTTAAAGAGAAAGATTTGGGTGGTGCTCTTAGCCTCCACCTTGATGTGGCTCTTTAAGAGCCCTCCAATTTTTTGTTTTTTTGTCTCTTAAACATCTGCATGTGTGAAGTGCAGTCTAGATTACATTCAAATCTGAGTCGTTTTTATATATTAATATGAGCCTTCCACTATTTTTAATTTCATTTTTTTGGATCGAACAACCGTATAAACTTAATAGGCTCAGATATCATTTTAGATAGTTTGTACATTTATCTAAGAAACAATTGATGATGAGAGGAATACTTTGCGATTGTTACATATTATTATGAGGTATCCACTCTTTATGATTGGTTATCGTAGCCACATGTATGATTTGGGAAAAAATGATGTTAATATTTTTCAGTTTTTTTTTTTTTAATTTTTCTTAAAATTTTGGGTGGTGAATTCAGGTTCGATGGGGTGGATGTTTTGAAGAGGTGGAGTGGGAGAAAGATAATGTTTGTGGGTGACTCACTGAGTTTGAATATGTGGGAATCGCTCTCGTGTATGCTGCAAGCGTCGGTGCCTAATGCCAAGACCACCTTCGTCAGGCGGGACTCTATCTCCTCTGTCTTCTTTCAGGTTTTGCCTCTACTTTTTACTCTGATCTGTCTTTGTGTTTTTGTCTCTGTCTCTGTTTCTATCAAGATTGTGTTTATTCCAAACTTTACACTGTGTATTCTTTGGATTTGTTGTAATGTCAACTAATTTAGCTCCAATTGCCTTTTTTCAAATGATCCAATATGATTTTCTTTTTCGTTATTATTTGTATACTTTTTTATTAAAATATTGTTTAGGCTATAAACTTTGTAACTTACCGTCTATGTATTTTTTGTCACTTTATTTTAATCATCTTAAAATTAGCCACTTTATAGTTACTTTTTCTCATAAATTTGGTCTCTGTTTGTCTTTATCTACAAATTTTACAACTATAATATTTGAAGGAAAAATTGATAAAATTTACTTTTGAGTAACATTAATAACTTAATTTATTTACTGAAATTATATAGATTAAATTTAGATAATATATGAACTAAGTAGAATAATTATCAATGATTAAAATAGTATTTTAACTAATTATATCCAGAAATGTCTAAGATTCATAATTTCTTTACTATGAAGTTATAAATGGAGATATACTTTTGTTGGCTACATTATTAAAAGATAAATGTTTTAATATTAATTTATTTATTTTCTTCTTACTTTCCAAAAAAAGATTTCTTCTTTCGCCAATTTATTTCCTTCACAAGAAATAGCATGGGTAATGTAAAAGATTTTCATTGAAAAGCCTTATTTTTAAATTTTATATATAAGTAACTAAAAATAATAACAAAAAGAATTTTTGATTCAAAATAAATATAACTCAACAAACAATCAACTAGCAATCAACTAGCGATCACAAAGTGATTTGAATTTTAAATGGATTAAAAAAAACATTTCATGAAAATATTATAAATATAAGATTTTGTAAATACTAAAATTACAATTTGGACATAAAAAATTTAAGTCATTCTAAACTTTTCTCTTTGGAGAAGGTAGATGAATGGATTATAATCGAACTAGAAAATGGTAGGTTGCATTTATGTAAACATACTAAAATTTCCCGTAGATTTGCTGACCTTTCAATCTCATTTATGAGACAGAGAACTGTTTCCAATTATAAAAAAGTATTTAAGAATTAAATGGAAGCATAAGAATATTTTTCATGCTCTCACGATCCATTTCATTTTGAGCTTGCAGATTTTGAATTCGTATTTTAATGAATTTTTTCTAACAGTCTTATTCCATCATAATTATTTGACTACTCAAACACGTATGGCCCGCAAGAGAGTGGCAATTTCGGTGGCCACGTGTATTACGTCAGACTTGCCCGTTTACAGCATGTCATCGGCAAATTCCCCCGAACTCGCTGATGGCGGCGGGTAGCGGTGCGTTCAGATGTTCAGATGGTTATTATTAGTTGTGATTTCAGTTTGGTTTTTATCGGTTTTGTATCAAACCGACAACCGAATCGATATTTTCGATTTTAAAAAAATTGATCTAATCTAATGTTCAATAAAGTATAGAATCATTAGTTTGGTTTGGTTTTGGATCTGATGTCCAATTTTTTTAATATACCAAAAACATTTTTCATAAAAAAAAAAATCTCATAAACAACAATTTTTTAAAGGTCGAAAGTATTTTTGAACTTATTAAAATTTATTTAAGAATGTTTTTTTACTTGAAATAGGGGTGAATTAAAAAAATCTTCAAGAACTTAGAAATTTTTTTAAACAAAGAAAGAAAGATGATTTTATATGACTTATTAACATAAATAAATAAGTCATATAAAATCATATTATATATCGGTTTGGATTGATTTTTTTTAGTTTTTTAAAATGAAAATCGGAACCAATCTATTATTTTCTATTTTTTCAAATTATAAATAGATAAGTCCGATTTTGTGCTAAAAAACCGATCCAATTCATTGGATTGGATCCGTTCGATTTTTATTGCACCTCTAGTTATTATTGTGTTTTTTCTTAAATAAAATATGGTTAGGTCCACATATGGTTGTAATTTTTTTTTTTTTAATATATAATAATATTAAATAGATAACTATCATATATTAAATACATAATATTTTGATTCCCTAGATAGTTACAAAAAAGAAAAAAAAAAAATCATTTTTTAGCAATTAGCTCTAATAGTTGAAGTTTTTTTTTTTTTTTTAGAACCGAAGTTTCTTTTTTTAAAAGAACATATAACATGTTATAGACATTCTAGAATTCAACTAAGTTTTTGGGGGATGTTATTGGCATTTTTAGCAAGATACGGATGTATTGGCCTTAGATTTGGGTCTTTTTTCATTTTGTATCTGAGTTCAGATAGGTACTTTGATGATTTGTTTTGGGTCTTTATGTGATTTAATTTTTTATCTTCTATATGTCAATATTAGTACATTTTGTATCAAGATTTATGTAATTTTAGATTTTTTTTTTAATTTGAATTCAACAATTTTTTCAAATTTTGAACTCTTGATTATTTTTTTTTTTTTTTAAAGCTCATATTCACTGTTAGGATTTAATTTTGAAGGAATATTATTTATATATTTACTTATTTTGGATTCAACTAGATAATAAAAAGCCAAAGAACATAACTGTGATGTTACCATGTACGAAACTTACAATTTAAAATCATCCAATCCCCTTTAAAAAAAATTAGGTAGTCAAAAGTGACTATCTAATTTCAACACAAAAAAGTTGTATGACCTTTTTTAAAAAAAAAAAGAACTTTCCACTCTTACTTTAACGATTCAAACGAAATGATCGTAATAATTGACATATGAGAGGTGTTTGGACGAGGAGTTAGTGTGAGGAATTAGTTTGAGTAGAAAAAATTGAGAGTTGTAGTAAAAAACTCATTTAGATGTAGTTTTTTTTTCATAGAGGAGTTAGAGTGAAAACTTTTTTTGAATGTAGATTTAAAATAAGTAGTTAAAAAAAGAAGAATTAAAAATGAGTAGAGTTATTTTGATTGATTAGAAATGAGTGGTTTGAAAATGAAGTGTTATATTGAATAGTTATAAATGAATAATTAGAAATGAATAGTTAGAAATGAGAAATTATTTTTAATAGTAAGAATAATGAATTATTTTAAATAATTACAAAAAAACTCGTTTGGATATATTATTTTAAAGAAAAATTAGTAAATCCTCGATCTAAATTCTCTTTAAATATGACAAACAAACACCCCAATGGTGAGCGAGCCAGTATTATGGATTGTTGCGAAGAAAATAATATGAATGAAGAAAAAAATTCATGTTCGGACAGGACTTTGGAGTAACATTGCTCATGTATCGGACGCCGTATCTTGTGGACATAGTGAGAGAGGATGTGGGGCGGGTGCTTAAACTAGACTCCATCCAGGCAGGAAACGCATGGCTAGGAATGGATGTTCTGATTTTCAACTCCTGGCACTGGTGGACCCACACAGGAAACTCTCAGGCGTAAGATTCAAATCAAACATCAATCAAAGCTTGTTTTGGTCTTCTTAAGTGTTTTTAATTTTTTTTAATTTTTTTAGTTCTGGGTTTAGACTTTGGAGGGATGAACTAAGAGTGTGTAATTTGCAGGTGGGATTTCATACAGAATGGGGTGACACAGTATCAAGACATGGACCGTTTGGTAGCATTTTACAAGGGTTTGACCACATGGGCCAGATGGGTTGACCTCAATGTCGATCCTACAAAAACGAAGGTCTTCTTTCAGGGAATCTCGCCTACCCACTATTTGTAAGTGAAACTTAACTTTTCAATCAATCAATCTCAAGAAAATGCGGTTCCAAACTATTAGAAACTATGGGACAGTCCACCTATCTTATGTAGGTTGTAAGATCCTTTATATCTTATAAAGATCGTAAACTTTCTTCACCTTTGCGATCCTCAACATTTCACCTCAAAATAATCCATCTTTGAATTTACCATTCTTGTATTGGATCATAATTTTATTTTCTAGTTCTGAGTTCTAATACTATATTAGATAACATAGTTTTCTGATGGGTCCTGAATTTATTGATAACAAACCATCACGAAAAGACACGATAAGCCAAGTGATTCGAGGCACTTGGACCCTCCTTAACTCTTGAGATCTCTCAAGCCCTAACCAATACTCCTCACTAACCATTCCTCTATATTTATAACCTCACTATGTAACTAATTCTCTAACTAATTGCATAAATGCCCACCCCTAGTATATTCATGCTATTCTTAAGGCCCAAACCTATCATTTTCATCTCAAAATCAATTGACAATGAGAGGAATAACCACCTATCTTATGATGTGAGATACTCCATACAAAATTTCACTAAACAACTGGTTTCCTGCAAGGCATTGCTTAATTTATCTTCTACAATAAACAATTGTGATTGTCTTATTGCATGCATACCTAAGATCAGAGTTCAAGGTTTTCATCTATAGTTGACTTGAATGTGTTTTCAAGTGATTTCTTTGAACTAAAAAAAGTGGATTCTTTGATGAATTCTGTTAAATACTAGACAAAAAACTTAATTTTTAAATTGGGGTTAAAGTTCCTTTCTATTCTTCCATTTTGGCTTGTCATAATGTTCAAGTTCAACTAAAAGTTGAACTGCAATGAATCAGGGGGAAAGAATGGAATCAGCCCAAAAAGAACTGCAACGGAGAGAGTGAGCCATTAACCGGATCAATGTATCCTGCAGGCACACCACCAGCTGCAGATGTTGTAAATAGAGTATTGAGTAGGATAAAAGTACCTGTTTACTTGCTGGACATCACAACGCTCTCTCAGCTGAGGAAAGATGCTCATCCCGCTGGTTATAGCGGCGAGCATGCCGGCACTGATTGCAGTCACTGGTGCCTTCCTGGTTTGCCAGATACATGGAACCAGCTCATGTATGCTGCTCTCCTAACCATGTGAAGTTCAATAAGCTTACCATGAGATCTCTGCGAAGAATTTGGAGACAACTCTCTCTTTTTCTACAACAGAAAATAAGTAACAGGTAACAAGTATAATATATTCATTGGATTGGTACAGAGAATAGGAGCAGAATGCTGTAAAAGGTGGATTGTTTGTGCTTGTGATTAGGAGATGAAATTTTACAGGACTAGGAATGAACTTCTGGTTTATTCAGTTTATCTTTGTACCATTTAGCTTTACACCTGATTTGATGGATAGTTTTGTAATCTTTTCAAAGTGATACAACTTGTCAATCTAATTGTTTCCTTAAATTTAACATTGAAATCACCAGACTTGTTTGAATTATTGTGTAGTAGTCTTCCATGTTGACTTCCATTTACTTGGATTGACAAGATATATTCCTAAACTTAAAAGCCTTTCCAACTCTAATCCAATAAAATCTTGAACTTACTCCTACATGGCCATTTTGAAGAAAGATCTTTTTTTTTTTTAATAGCCAAGTGTTTAGGTGATCACCACAAAACCTATATAACCTATTAAATTCTCAAGGCACTCTTTGACTACTAGGCCAACACATGATGATTTAAAGTAAGTTCTAATTGAGAAGATGCTTTTGTACAGTTCACCTAACAGAGGCTCAAACATCTAATAAAGGTTAAAGAGAGAAGGTGCAACACCATCCAGATAGGAAGTATTCTTAATCCATCAATCTGATATTCTCAATATTATGAGTTTCTCAATGGAAGCTGTCATTATATGTACATGAAAATGACATTTCAAAAGCAGAATGAGAGACACAAGGAATTCTGAACCTGAGTTTGCTGCAAACTATTAGTCAGCCCTAGAACAGCCGACAACTTTTTGTTCCTGACCTTTGCAGAATCTAACTTTTACTTTCAGCTCTTGGAATGCCGTGACGGCTTCCATATCGAATCCTCCAGCAAACTGAAAAAAAAACAAGTTTCATCCGATCAGTTATAATTAACCATGGATAATGCTCTACATACCAGCAAAAGTTTCGTATTGATTTTATAATGTAGTGTATTTTCTCTGTCTATTTTTTACCGTGTTTAATAGATAAGTGGGTCTCACTAGAAATTTTAAACCACTCAAAATACACAACATTAAAAATAATTTATAATGCTAGTATGGTGGCATAGTTACTTGATGTACTCGGTATGCAAATCTTACGCCTTGAATGATCAACTGTTCTTTGGAGGAGATAAAAACCGTATCAAGTTCTGCTGCTACTCGTTTCAAATACTCCACTACCAATTTTAAGGATTGAAGCTTGATCTGTTAATCCACAGCTTACAAAATGTTACAAGTCGCATTATTAATCAAGAACATATATGAAACTTAGACCAAGTCATATAAATGGCTACTGTTACCCCAGATTGAGCCCTGTTGTCAAGTTTCATTTACTTTCTCTTTCTGGAAACAATCTCTAGCATAGAGCAGAGTTGAGAAATTACCTGGCTAACGACTCCGGTATCAAGCATCCAATCCATGGGAATGCGAAACATTCTATATCTCATAGTAGCAGACTCTCTCATATGACAAAAATTATAAACCCCATGCTCCAACCTATTAAAAAATGCAGGCAAGAACGGATCTGCAGGTTACAACTACATTCAATTAAAAGTTGTCATCTTTTGATTGAACAGAAGTCATGCATACTTCTCAAGCAAAGCTTGCATATTCTTGAGAGTGATATTGAGTGGGAGTGGCTGTCGGCCATCATCGAAAGATGATGCCTCCAATGCCAGTTTCTTCAGGTCAGAGTAACTAAATGCAGCCTCACGTAGAGCGTCGGCCTTTTGCTCTGGCCACTCAAAATGTTTAAGCACTGCTCGTTCATCAACCTAGAGATAAAGAAACAGCAGTTTTTAGCATTAATCAGCTGTCTTAGGTTCTTAATTTTCCATGCAAAACTAAAATAGAACATGTAAGGTAAGTTGTGGAAGATGAAGAAGAAAAGAAGGTACATGGATACCAGGTAAGATAGCTCATCATCCAGCCATTTAACAAAAGTCACAGTGTCCTCAATATTTGTAAATTCCGCATTCTCAACTTCTTTGATCAAATGCTTTATGAACTCTCCTTTGGTTTCTACGTCCATTTTTATCTGCAAGATTTTTCCATATTAATCTCTGAACATACAGATTTTCACCAAAAACTATACCATATTTGTTTGCATAGATGATCTACAGCATACAACTTGATTTTCTCAATTCATCAAGAGCAGAAAATTCAAAACATGTTAGACTAGAGAGAATTATCTTAACCCATCTGTACTGTTATTGTTAGGAGACAACGGACATCCACATATCTCCAAATTAACATGATAACTTACTTATATACCAACAATCTTCTTCTTTATTTTGTAATGTGAGACTTTGTTCGTATTAACAGCAGTTATATGTAACTGGATTTGATCATTAGAAGACACGCCTTAATGATAGATTAACTATACCTAAACTAAATACTTGCTGGTAACTAATCGTTTAAAAAATCATGAATGGACCGACAAGAGCAAAACTTACCCACTTTCTAGTTAAGACCTAGTCCATACTTGTCAATATATGCAAAGATAATAATGTGACTCATAGGTGGTTTGACCAATGTTGCATTACTTATGTTGCATATTATCATCCTCGTTTTGTATTGGTAAGGATAAACTAAACTCAGACCGACAAATGTATCAAGGTTGCACTAAATATACCAACATGTAATGAATTAACAATTAATCTCTTGTTGATCTATGTCTTATTTCATAATCTTCCTTTTCCCATAAATCTCTTCTTTCCACAGGAAAAGGAAAAAGCAGCCATATGACTCATACGTCTAATCTTTGGAGCAGTATAATTAATTGAGACAAAGTTACAGAAAGAGAAAAAGGTGCTAATAAATTGATTAATTAAACCGGGCAAAGCAGTTATTGAGAACAATAAAGGCGGGAGACTTCATTGGCAACGTCGTAAATATCATATCTACTTACAGCGAGCAGATACGCGGAACGGTTTTCAATTTCCCCGATCATATCACGTGCATTGGCGCCCGTCGGTATGTCGATCACGGTGGTGCTGCCGTCCTTCCGGGAGTCCCTCCGCATCAGAGAGTGGTAGAATTCCACCAACTCCGGTACACGTCTAACCTTCGGCCAGATCGACCTCTTTTCTTTAGATGGCGGTGGAGGCGGAGGCGGTGGCGTAGCTGATTCAGATAGTGAAGGAGGAGGCTGCGATACAGGCTTCACCGCAACTGGTGGCGGTGGTGCAGGCGGCGATTGCAGTTTTGAAGTTATCGACGATGGGAACTGTGATATTTTCGGGGATTTTGGATTCGTAGAACGGTCAGATAGAGGATTGAAGAGCGCGGATTCGGCAAGTTCTTCTGAGCAATCCGGTCTTTCAATATCGGCTCGGTTCTTCACACATTTAGCTTTAAGTTCTTGGTCTTCCTTTTTCTTGACTCTATTTCTACACTCATTTCCCTCCTTCAAATGACTGATCAGACTTGATTTAACCGAAACCTCCGCCAGTCTCTGAATCTTTCGAGAATCAGAAGACTCATCATCGAGACGATTCGACTCCGCTTTCTTCAATCGCACGATCTCATCCAGACTCTTTCTCCTCTCTTCTTCATTCATCTGACGAACTTTCTCCAACTCTTTCTTCAACCTTCCATTTTCGAGCATCAATCGTTCGATTCGAATCAAAGCTCTTTCTAATTCCGTTTCCTTCAGATAAATCTCATTCTCGAGCACCGGAACAATGGCAAGCGATTCCTTCAGGAGTTTGTGGTCGAGGAGCTCGGCCTTCAGCCGCGACTCTCGGTCGCGAAGCTCCTCGACCAGGCGGAGAAGCTCTGTAAAGTCGAGGTGTCGAGGTTGGAGATGATCGGCGGCACTGCCGTGAAATGAAATGTACTTACCGAAGGTGCGTGAGATTAGAGACTTATGAGGAGGCTTGGTGTAGCTCGGTGAAGACAATGGCGATTTCAGCAGAATCTTTGCTGTTGGCTTCGCCGGAGATTTCTTGGTCTCCATTGTTACCCTGGTTCTTACTAATTCTCAATGTGCTTTGATTGTATGTATGGCAGTTCAGGTTTATATATCTCCTCCATTACAAAGGCCGTTCGAAAACGAATAAATTCTGATTGGTAGTATGGATAGCATGTGATAAATTACAAATTTAATCTTAGAGAAATTTAAAATAAATAGAATTTCATACTTTTTTTTTTTATTGATAAAAGAATTTCATCTACTTTCATAATACTTTATAAATAATTTTGGTGATTTAATAAAATCTTCCTAGAGTTAGAGTTAGAGTTAGAGATAGATATAAGTTTAGTTTCTGTTTAAGATTTGTACAGGATTTAGTTCCTAAACTTTAATTTTATAGTGGCTAATGAACTACTAGTATTTTAAATAGAGTTATATATGTTTAGGTCTTGATCGTCTTATAATTTATATTTAGGTCGTTGTCTAAGTTTGAGTTAAAGATGAGCTTATTATTGTGAGTAGGGGTGCAACGAAAAA
>JBBMKA010000005.1:6802607-6812629 GCA_037833695.1 Sechiopsis laciniata
TATCTCATTGGAACTTTACTCTACACTGTATCCATTGGATTAAGCGGGTGTTTGTTTTAAGGAATTAACGAGCTATTACAATTTTTCTTTCAACAATCGCATCCAAACGAGTTATTATAATCATTTATTTCTAATCGTTTATTTTTAACCACACATTTCTAATCATTCATGTCTATCTTTCAAAATAATTACTAATTTCTAACCACATCCAAACGAGCTATTGTATGTAATCCCTCTACAAAAATCATCATCCAAATGAGTTATTAACTACCAACCTCTCTACAAATAATTACATTCAAACGAGCTTTTATTAAAAGTCAAATTTTTAATCACTCAAAATAATCATTCTATAATTTCACATCCAAACACTTTCTAATACAAAAAGTTTTTTTCCAATATTTTTAGACTAATTGTATTTTGGCCTATTTTCAAAATGTTCACATTACTCTCTATTACTTAATATACATCTTAAAAATTAGTCTATTGTATTATTTTATAGATATTTTTAATTAGTCTTTATAGGTCTTTCATATATAAATTTCAGAAAGACATTTACATTGTATCAACTTCAAATAGAATATTATTTTGTCAAGTTTTATAAATAACTACTAGCCATCACAATAGTAAAACAAAAAAAAGTCTTGAAAAAGGAAATAAATGTAATCTAGAAATCTCATATAAATGAGAGCCAAATATTAATTCTAGGAATCGAACTCATTACCATAGTGTTGAACTAGATTTTCACTGAACAATGAAACCATCGAGCCATCTTCAATTAATGCTAAAGAATTAAAAATTAAATAAGGTCCCACTTTTATAATCTTAATAATGATAATAAATATTTTATCTACCCAACTAAGTTGCCACCAGAGCATAATTCAATTGATATGACGTATCACTTATAATAAAAGTTCAAGAGTTTAAATATCGACCTTAAATATTTTTGAATTTAAAAATAAAAAAAACTACTCAAATATGTTTGTTAGATTTTTTTACTAATATCGTTTTACCCTACAACATTTGGATATCAAAAAACCCATAAAAAAATTAATTCCTAGGTAGATGACCACCATAAATTGAACTTATCACATTAAACACCTCAAGACCCTTTTTGACCACTAGGCCACTCCTTAATGGTTGTTAAATTAAAGGATTTTCTTCGAGCTAAAAATTAGTGCAGTGTTACAGAATTCTACATTGACCCACATTGTAAAAGTGAGAAAAACTCTTAGTAACCTACTCTTCATTACCAATTAATTTTGAGATAGACTCATATATCTAATAGGAGCCTATTAAACTTGAATAGATATTCAAACTAATAAAATAAAATTGTGATCCGACCAAATTCGATTGGTTAATTCAAAGTGACTTGACATTATCGTAAAGGGTATGTTGAGAAATTCACATTAAAAAAAGATAGATAATATAGTTTTCTTGTTACTGCTTAAATATCACTAATTAGTTTTGACATAGAACCTAAATATACTAGATTTCCTCGTAGATTAGCTAATCTTGCAATTTGATCATTTATGATTCGAGATGTTCACGAGGCAGGGTGAGGATAGGGATGACTTTACTGTCTCCATCCCCACCACACATTTTAATTACCGTAAAATTTTGTGGGAATGAAGTCGAGATTCCCCGCAGACTCAGCCCCATAAACAAAATGAATATCTCTATTTATGATACTGAGAATATGTTTTTCAATCATGAAAAATTATTTAAGAATGAAATAGAAGGATGGGGAATCTTTTCATTTTCATCGGTACAGCAATCAAGCATGCATTGGTCCATTTCAAGATGACCTTGCAGATTATATTTTCGTATTTTAATGAACATTTTAAATACTTTTATTTCATCAAATTATTTGACTCAAATAGTATCAATTTCGGTGGCCATGTGTATTACGTCGCCCAGCCCTCTTACAGCCTGTGATCCAAAAATTCGCGCGGTAGCGGGTAGAGGTGTTCTCAGTTTCTTCTAAATTATTATTATCACTACTATTAATTTTTTAAAATAGCTATTAAAATTTCCATCCTAAATGTTGTTGAGTTAAAAAAATAAAAACAAAAGGCATTTCGGCTAAGACCTTTTAAATTAGAAACAAAAAAGATTATTTTATAGTTATTAGCTCTATGGATGATTTTTCTGTTTTTTTTAAAGGATGTATGAACATGCTATAGACATTTTAGAAGTCAAATAAATTCTTATGTATATTATTGGCTGGATTTGGATGCTCTGGCCTTAGATTTGGGTGTTTTTATTTTGTTAATTTGATTTTGACTGGGTTCAGGGACTGGTGGTTTATTTTGGGCCTTCATGTGACATAATTTTGCAGGCTCTACTAGTCAATTTTTGTTTGATTTATTAGTTGACCTATGTTTTTTCAAAAAAGGATTATATATATATAATCAAAAGGTCGAAGCTTAGCTCTCCTAGCCAACAAGAACAATAACTCAACAACATTAGTATATACTTAATGACCACGAGGTCATGAGTTCGAATCCTCCACCCTATTTATTGTAATATCAAAAAAAAAAAAAAAAAAGCTCAACTCCCCTTTACCCTGAAAATATAAGCTCATTCAATAATTTCAATCTTAGACCTCTAAACCAATATAATCAAGAGGTTCTGAACTTTAATGGTTTTACCAATGAAGTGAAGCCCCCTTTTGGAAACAATTTTGAAGGGATATTAATTTTATATCACCTTAAGTTTTGGATTACATTGAGAGGAATGGAAAGTTTAAACTCTTGAATATACTGCAATCAAGAAATACTAGAACCTATTACTCATTTTGTGAAGAAAAGAATATCCTTGAAGTTTTCACGGATGAGCAATAATTTAATCAGTATAAGTGTGGTCATGATTAAGATGTCATGAGTTCAAGTTCTTGAAGTAAAAATGCATGTGTGGACAGAACTATGGAGTATCATTGCTCCTATTTCGGACGCCGTATCTTGTGGACATAGTGAAAGAGGATGTTGGGCGAGTACTAAAACTAGACTCCATCCAGGCTGGGAAGGCATGGCTAGGAATGGACGTCCTGATTTTCAACTCCTGGCATTGGTGGACCCACACAGGAGCATCTCAGCCGTAAGATCAAATTCTTTTTTGTCCCTTTTTTTGTTGTGTGTTTTTGGAGGAATAAGCTGGAGTGTGTAATCTGCAGGTGGGATATCATACAGGATGGGACGACACAGTATCGAGACATGGACCGTTTGGTAGCATTTTACAAGGGATTGACGACATGGGCCAGATGGGTTGACCTCAATGTTGATCCTACAAAAACTAAAGTCTTCTTCCAAGGAATCTCGCCTTCCCACTATTTGTAAGTGAAACTTAATCTTTAATCAATTTCAGGGAAATGATGAGGTTCACAACCCAGCAATGTATTGCTTAATTTGTCTTCTACTTTACATATTGTGATTGTCTTATTCCATCAAATCAAGATCTGAGTTAGAAGATACCACATAGCAGGCGTTTGAGGCGGCGAGTTGCTGACCATTGTTGGCCGGTTATAATTGTTGGCATTTAGCTGATAATAGTTTTATGAGTTATCATGGTCTGTATTTGGGGTGCATGTAAGTGAGAAAGATTTGGATGAAGATGGATAAGTAGGCTGTATAGTGATGGTTATTGGGTTGTACAGTTTTAAAATAGAGGATTTACATGAATAGTGATAGGAGCCTATCTTGATATTATTTGAATAAGGATGTTTAGAGAACTCTCCAATCTCCCTCCAAGGCCTAACCCCTTACGTCAATACTTTTCCTATCATTCTAAGACTCAAGCTGGTGCTTATATAGGCATTAACCCTAACTGATCTCTAACTAACTAATCTACTAATATAAGGAGTCCATCAAATAGTGATTACCTACTGATAACCATTATTGGAGTCCCAAACACTGAGTGGGCTATAATAAGTCCACTCAACCATTATTCGGGAAACCGTTATTGGAGCCCTCGAACTCCCTCTAATAGTTGATTTGGATGTGTTTTTAAGTGATTGTTTTTTATGACACTAGACGAAAAGCTTAAGCTTTAGATTGGGGCAAATTTTCCTTTCCAATTCATTTGGCAAATATTTTAGATTCGTCCATTTTGGTTGGTCATTATGATCAATCAAGTTCAACTAAAAGTGGAACTGCAATGAACCAGGGGAAAAGAATGGAATCAGCCCAAAAAGAACTGTATTGGAGAGAAAGAGCCATTAGCCGGATCGATTTATCCGGCAGGCGCACCACCAGCAGCAGATGTTGTAAATAGAGTGTTGAGTGGGATAAAAGTACCTGTTTACTTGCTGGACATCACAACGCTCTCTCAGCTGAGGAAAGATGCCCATCCTGCTAGTTACAGCGGCGAGCATGGCTCAGACTGCAGTCACTGGTGCCTTCCTGGATTGCCAGATACATGGAACCAGCTCATGTATGCTGCTCTCTTAACCCTGTGAAGTTCAATAAACTTACAATGAGATCTCTATGAAGAATTTGGAGACAACTCTTTCTCTTTCTCTCTCTACACAGAAAATTAGGAACATGTAACAAGAATAATATTATTCATTGGATTGGTACAAGGAATAGGAGCAGAATGGAGGATAAGATACTGTAAAAGGTGGGTTGTTTGTACTTGTGATTAGGAGATTGAACTTCTGGTTTATTCAGTTTATCTTGTACCCATTTAGCTTTACACCTGATTTGTAATCTTTTCACAGATATGCAACTTGTCAATGTAATGGTTTTCTTAAATTTATTACTGAAATCAGCAGTCTCTCGTTTGCATTATTTTGAAGTAGTCCTACGTTGACTTGCATTTACTTGGACTGACGAGACATGTTCCTAAACTAAAAGTGAGTTCTAATTGAGAAGATCTTTTTGTCCCTAAGGGGTGGCACAGTGGTTAAAGACTAGAGCTTTGAAGGTATGCTCCCCTCAAGATTCTAGGTTTGAGACTCACCTGTGACATTATTCTTTCGATGTCTCCGGTGCCTGGCTTAGGGATGGGCGTGGTTACCCTTGTTTCAAAAAAAAAAAAAAAAATTGAGAAGATGCTTTTGAAAAGTTCATCTTACAGAACTCAAGCATCTAATAGAGCTTGAAGAAAGAAGGGTGCAACACTATCCAAGATAGGAAGTATTCATAATCCATCAATATAGCAATCTCAATCATTAGCGATGACAAATTAGTTGATCTATTTGTGCCCATCCAAGTATTTAAGGAGAGTTAATTGGAGTATTCCTTTTACATAGTATGTATTATGAATTGGTCAATGGAAGCTAACGTTACATATACAGAAAAATGACACATCTCAAAAGCAGAATAAGAGACACGAGGAATTCTGAACCTGAGTTTGCTGCAAACACTATCAGTCAGCAGTAAAACAGGCGACAGCTTTTTGTTCCTGATCCCACTCTCTCTCTGCTCTTGGAATGCCGTGATTGCGTCCATATCTAATCCTCCAGAAAACTGCATGTTTCCATCCGATCAGCAATAACTAGTAATGGACAATGCTTGTCTACACACAAGCAAAAGTTCGCGTATTATTTATTGTCTATTTTTACTGTGTTTGCCTATAATTGTGTCTCACTAAAAGATTTAAAGGGAGGACTTTTTTTTTTAATTATCAACCTGATGAAATTTTATAATGTCAACATAATAAAATAGTTCACTTGATGGGCTCGGAATCGAATCTTACGCCTTGGATGATCAACTGTTCTTTGGATCAGCTATAGTCTGTATCAAGTTCTGCAGACCAGATATATTCGTCTCAAGTACTCCACTGCCAATTTCAAGGATTGAAGATTAATCTGTCAATTTGCAGTTTTCAATATGTTGCAAACCAAATTAGAAAGCCATAAGCATTTTCCCACATCATTTCCTCAGTAAATCTTATTGTACCGGCTTGTGCCAGCCTTTTTGCAATGAAAAAAGTTGAATCCGTTATGCTCTGATCAATTGGATCATGTAAAAATAGTACAAAGGTGGACCAATATGATAGTATGACATTAAATAATTTGAAAACTTCAATAGAACTAAACTTAGTATGACAAGTTTAAACATGGATGGACAGATATTGGCATTGTCAAAGATGAGTTAACTTGTGGCATTTGCGTTCCTCTCATGACTGACTCATCCAAAATTTCTTTAAATAGCTCTGCGGGTGAATTGCTGAATCCTACTGTTATTGTGCCCTTCCCTCGAATTGAATGCTCATGCAAAGCATTCAACTGCAAACACCCGAGTCTCAACGAGTGGTTGTATTGTTTTGTGATGGATATGAGAGCAAGGGATAACAAAATCCACCATAGACAATGATACTGATCGACTTCTAAGCACCAAAGTGGTCCTCTTGGTAAATATTGGAGCTATGTTATTCTCAAATACTCGAATGGGACATTTTATAAATACTAATGCCATATCCTGTCGCTCAAGAATCAATTTTGCCCATGCTGGTTCACTGATCAGAGGCTTCAAACCCCAACCAAGTACGGCAATGGGACTTACAAAACTATATCGTCTTAAATGAGGAATGCAATAGAAAAACAAAAAGTTAATCTGGAAAGAGCATGCCTACACCAAGATTCAGGAATTTATATCAGAACAAACACCTCTCTGAGTTAACAAGCAACCCTGCGTCATTCATCCGGACGTTTATAAGCTCCCATCAGCCCCTACCCAACTGCTACCTTTGCATTGAACTCTTCTCATCTTCATTATCTCTCTCAGTTCACTAACATTGTCCCACTTCCCAGCTTCTGCAAAAGTGTTAGACAATGCAACATAAGCCCCAGGCCGACTGTCCGCATTCAGCTTAAATAGTTCATTGGCAGCAATGCAGGCCATTTCAATGTTGCCATGAAGCTTAGCTGAGCTCAGTAGAGCTGCCCATACATCAGAATTAGGAGTCTCAGACATTTGCATAACGAATTCCCAGGCCTTATGTAAACTTCCTGCACGTCCCAGTAGATCAACCATACATGCATAATGCTCCATTTTTGGCTTTAATGAGTAGTCTCTCTCCATACTTTCAAAAATCTCCCGGCCCTTCTCTTCTAGCCCTCCGTGCGCACAAGCCGAGAGAGCACTCAGAAAGGTAACAAAATTCGGCTGAATCTGGTGTTCCTCTTGCATAACGCAAAAGACCTGAAGTGCTTCACTTGCATATCCATTTTTTCCATATCCATCTATCATAGACGTCCATGAGAAGACATTTCTTTCTGGCATTTGGTCAAAAATCCGACGAGCATGCTCTGTTCTTCCACACTTAGAGTACATGTCTATAAGAGCACTTCCAACTCTGATATCAGTGAAGAACATAGTCTTCATAAGCTGACATTGGATTTGTTGGCCAGCTTCAAATGCTGCCAACACGGAACAAGCGCCAATCACACTAGAAAATGTAGAAATATTTGGTGAAAAACACAAACGGTGCATGTCAATGTAAACCTCAAGCGACTTCTTGGCATGTTCAACCGTTTTACTATAACCTTCAATCATAGCATTGAATACAACTATATCCTTTTCAACAGTCTTCATAAAAATTTCTTCAGCATCTTCAACCAGCCCCTGATTCATATATCCAGAAATCATCGAAGTTGAACATATCACATTCTTTTTCAACATCAAATCAAACACCATCCTAGCATAATATACATCACCGTTTTTAACGTAGGAATCGACAAGCGCCGTGTAAAGTACATCATCTGGTGAGACATTCGACTTAAATATCTGAGCATGAACTACTCTCCCTAAACTCCGCGGTACAGAGTCATCATGTGCACAAGTAGACGCTTTCAAAAGCATTGAAAACGTATACCCATCAGGCCTTTCACCTGAAATTATTAACTCACGGAATATAAGTAGCGATTCTGCTACTTTTCCCACCTTGATGTACCCACTGATCATGTAATTGTAAGCAGAAAGAGTCCTTTTACGCAATTCGTCGAACACTTGGCGTGCAAACGTCAACGACTTGCATTTCAGGTGCAATATGAGGAGCTTGATGGAGACATTTATATTGGGTAGGAACCCAGTTTTGAGAATATGGGAATGGATCTTCTGGCCAGGAGAAGGGTCGTCTGAATTGATGTAATGTTGCAGAGCTGACGCCAAAGAAGTGGGTGTTTGGTTCGATGATTGGGGTGCAATGGTGGAGAAAATGCGGTGTGTAACAGCGTGAAATCTGCCATTTTTCATCATCCCGTGAATCCGGATAGCATCGTTCAGATTCAGTGTTGGATTTGGCCGAGAACAGAAGAACAGAGAGTGAAGATCAAAGAAAGTCAAACCGAATTCAGGCCCATTTTAGATTCGGTTTAGCTCTAGGTTTCTGCTTAACTAGAAAAGATTGGACCAAGAATACCTTACCACAGCCACGCCGGATCCAACTTGGCTGAGCTCTTCCAAAGCAGTCGCATGGGCTCACTAAATAGCAAATAGCCTCATTCCAACAGATACTTATGTAGCCAAAAGTCATATATATATATATATATACATACTCTTTTTCTTTTTAAATTTAACAACATTTGGCACCCAACCTGTAATCAATTGACATTCATTAAAGTACAATTCATGTATTTTGGATTAAGAAATTATAGTTTCAAATTCTTCGTTCAGTGTTAAATTCAAAAGGAGAGAAATTATGGCTGAGAAATTTTCATTGTTAAACTTAGGGGAAAAGTTCCTTGATTTTACAAGAGAAATGTTTAGGTCATGTTTTAGCCTGGTCTATTTTTTCTTTCATGTGACTCAATTTTAAATCATATTTTATTTTTATACTTTTTTGGGTTAAAGAATTACAAAATGTGGCTGTAATTGGTTTACATGTGTGCATGAAAAGATAGACAATTTCTATTTTGTATGGCATAATTATTACGACGCATGAAAATAATTAAATTCATTGACCACGATTATTATGAGATAGTTACCTTGTGCAATCAATTGTTTGTTTATTGACTTTTTTTCTTTTTTTACTTTCATTCTCATCCTTTTAGCTAGGTTCATTTTATCGCGACAACCTATTTTTAGCGAAGTAGAGAATTGGTTAGCAAGAGTATAACTTAATTGATGTGAACCAAATCTAATAACCAAGAAGTCATAAGTATTAATCTTAACCCTAAATGTTGTGAACTCAAAATAATAAAGTAGAGAATCTCTCAAGGAATGAGGGTGGGAGATATTTTTTTTTCACTAAACAGAAAATATATTCTCTAACCCTATACTTTCTCAATTTCTGTTACTTTTTCCAAAGAAAAAACAAAATATATTAAGACACACTTCATAACCCACGCCCTTTATAGCACTAGTAAGATAAACCGAAAACAATTTTAAAGAAAACACAGCCAAAAACAAAAGTGAAATATGACTAGAGTGACATGATTTATTCGATATTTTAGTAACCATGAGTTTATGGATTCGAATCCTTTAATCTAAATGTCGTTGAAATCAGAATAGAACACAGTGGGCAGTAACAAAAAAACAATGCAGGTTCTTGAAATTAAGGTGTAAATGATTAATGTTTATGATGGTGTGGGTCTGGTCCTCCAGGGCTGGATCTTGCAGGCTGCTGATTTACAATTTCTTTGGCAGCTGCTTCATTCACGGCTTTCATTAATTGGCTTACGCTTCTTCTCTCGATTAAACCTTCACCCGAACGCCGCCCTTCGACTACGCTTCCAAACAAAAGCCACCCGAAAATCACCAAAACAAACACCTTAAACCTCCACATTTTGGGTTCTCTAATCTTCAAGTTCATTTCTCCTTAGATCTTTGCACATATCAAAAGAGTATTTTATACACACAACTTCTTGGCCTCTTTTGCTGCCAAGCCAATACCTTGCTTTCTCTTAGTATTGGTCGATTTTACCTTTTTTTTCCCTTTACAATGCATCAAATTTAACCTCTAGCTTTAGCTTTGTTGGATTCTACTAGACCCTTTTTCTTCACGAGTGTTTGTGTTCAGAATATTAATAGAAAATCGAATACATCATAATCAATTAGATTAAGCTTTTGATTTTAACGATA
>JBBMKA010000005.1:6812729-6829101 GCA_037833695.1 Sechiopsis laciniata
ATATATTTTATCATGATATATAAATTATAAAGATTTGAAAAAATATTAAAGAATGTGGGAAATAAAAAGTCTAACAACGATAATTAAATAAAACAAATATATGCATATATAATTATGTTAGAAGTAAAAAAAAAAATTAAATTAAATAATAATTTCGGATTAGTCGGGTTGGGTTGGGTTAATTCAACCCTTGACCCATCCCAACCCATGAACATTTTATAATTTTGAACTCAACCCAACCCAAAAATGTTTTTAACCTAACCCAACCCGTCAAATTGGATTGGGTTGGTTCGGATTATTCGGGTTTCGGGTTGTTTGAACACCCCTAGGTTTTACTAACTGACAAATGTAATAGGATCAGATAAAAATGTGTGCAAATTAGCACCAACACTCACTAATATAAATTAAAAAAAAAAAAAAACTCATTTTGCATTAAGCTTATTTGTTTTTAAAATTCCACAATTAATAACATACTTGAGATTTTTTTTTTTTTTTTAAAGAACATACTTGAGATAATAATAATTAATGGGTTTTAAAAGAAACCCAAAATGAAAATCACATGACCAAAAGTTATAAATGTGGATCATGATGATTGTGGGGATGGCAATGTACAGCTTTTTTTTTAATTTTTGGTTACAAAGCTGTCAGTTAATTTGGTCAGGTTATTGGACTTGTTTAGTATTTGTGTGTAAAGTTTGAAACTGCAACTTTCAGTCAAACAGTGAGAGGTTGGGTTCACACTCCTAATTTTGTAGTTCAAATTTGACTTCACTTCAGATTACACAGCCCCTAGCTAGCTAACTTTTCTTTTCTTTTTACTTTTTTTATTTTGAGAAAAATATATTTTTAGTCACCGCTTTTTTATTGAAATTTCATTTTGATCTCTATATTTCAAAATCAAATACTTTTATCCTTCACATTTTAATAATACTCAATTTTAGTTCTTGAGTTAACAGAACCACTAATGAAATAACGGAATGCTGAGTAGGATGATGACTAAATTAATTTTAAAATTTGTTAGGTTGATGATGTGTTATTATAGTTATTACATGAATTTTATTTCTCAAAAAAAAAAAAAAAAAACAATGGAAATTCAAGACTGAAGAGAGACACATTTGCCAACTTTTTCACATTTTTAGATGAAATAAACGTGATGACTTTTCATCTTGTAAAAGTTAAATTAAAATTTGGGATTTTTTTTTAAGAATATGCCAAATTGAAAAAATACTTACAATAATAAGCAACAAAAAAATAAAATTAGCAATCATAGTAAAAATATAGTATTATTAATACTCATTATACGATATTATTAATATACAAAACTGTACTAATAACATATAATATTGTATTAATAATACATAATAATGTATTAATAATAAAATAATAGTGTATTAATAATAAAATAATAGTGTATAATGAGTATTAATAATACCATATTTTTTACCATAATGCAAATATTTTCAAATTTACCTAAATCTCTAATTATTTTGTGAAATTGAACTATTCAACACAATTTCCCTTAAAATTTTCATCTTCTAGAAATTAAATTAAAAATTAGGGTGAGATTCATCTTCCATCTCTCATTTTCTTCTTTTCATTACAAACTTCCATTTACAGCTTCGCTTCAGATTCCCCAAAAACCCTAAACTCAGTTTCACTCACAGATTGATTCATGGGAAAGTACATGAAGAAATCCAAACTTATAGTTATAGGGCGGCATTGCAGTGATGGAGGTCTGACCAGATTTCCCATGAATCAATTTAATTTTTAGAAGATAAAATTATTGAAGGGATGAAAAAGAAAGAGAATAAGAGATGGAAGATGCATCTCACACTTATTTTTATTTAACTTTAGAGGATGAAATTTTAATTTAATTTTTAGAAGATGAAAAGTCTCATGTTTATTTCATCTAAGAATGTGAAAATTTGGCAATGTGTCTTTTGTCATTATTTTTTCTTAGAAATAAAATCCATGTAATCATCATAATAACACATCATCAATTTATTAAATTTTAAAATTAACTTAGTCATTATCTTAATCAACATTCTGTTATTTCATTAACGATTCTCTTAACGCAATGACCAAAATTGAACATTATCTTTAAAATATATGGATCAAAGTGAAACTCAAACTAAAAGATAGAGACTCATAAGGTGTTTGTGCTTTTGTTTGTGTTTAATTTGGACCACTCCCCCTTTATTCTTATCACTCCAACTCTAAAAATACAAAATGGTACTAACACATGCATCGCACACTTTTGCTCTAAAGAAAAAGTAAAAACCTTATATATCTTTGTTCATGGAGAAATTCAAAGAAATTTTGATATTTATAATAATCGTTTAGACATTTTTCATGTATAATAAAAAAATCAAATAAATTGTATGAATAGTTGAATTTTGAAGAAAAAAAAAAGTTGTTTATAACAAAAAAGAAGCGGATTCATATAAAATGACAAAAAATATCAACACTTAAAAATTAAGTGAATTGATTTAGAGATTTTTCATGTATAATAAAAAAAATCAAATAAATTGTATGAATAGTTGAATTTTGAAGAAAAAAAAGTTGTTTGTAACAAAAAAATAAGCGGATTCATATAAAATGACAAAAAATATGAACACTTAAAATTAAGTGCACTGATTGCCTTCAATCAATTTAGTTGATTGCTCATAATCCAAGAACAAATTGAACAATAGAGATGAATCAAGCACAAACAAATAGAAGGATCAATGAGTAGAGAAAAACACACCGGAATTAAGTGGTTCGGACTATGCCTACTCCACTGTCAGAATGTGAATCGATCGAGCTTGATCGAGTTCACTCATAATGCCATTGTCTTAGATTTGTACAAGAGTTCATAAGGTGGCTATAGTTTCTAAATCTCTCTCAAGGAAGGAGAAGACCCAATGATAACTTTATATATGAATTCTCAATTACACAACTCTTATGATTAGTTAACTAATTAACCCTCAATATTAGCCCAAGTTACATTTAACTCAGCAAATGAGCTAATGATGTGTAATTCACCTAATAACAAAATACCCTCTTGAACTACATATCATAAAACAAAATGACAATCAGAATATTAGAATTTATCTCGGTAAAAAATCCAGATCTAAACTCATAATCCAAGAACAAATTAAACAATAGAGATGAATTAAGCATAAACAAATAGAAGGGTCAATGAGTAGAGAAAAACACACCAGAATTAAGTGGTTCGGACTATGCCTACTCCACTGTCAGAATGTGAATCGATCGAGCTTGATCGAGTTCAATCATAATGTCATTGCCATAGATTTGTACAAGAGCTCATAAGGTAGCTAGGGTTTCTAAATCTCTCTCAATGAAGGAAAAGACCCAATGAGAGCTTTATATATGAGTTCTCAATTACACAACTCTCATAGTTAGTTAACTAACCTCCAATATTAACCCAAGTTACATTTAATTCACCAAATGGACTAATGATGTGTAATTCACCTAATAACACATTTCAATTAATTCAAAACACTCAGTTTAACTAGTTGAAAGCAAGTTGAGTTGATTATAAACAATTCGTTCAACCGATTAAAAGCATGTAAGTTCAACCAATTGAAAGAAAGTGCTATAAAAAAAAATGACACAAAAATCAACTATATTTAAAACATTTTAGGAGAAGTGCTATACTTAAAATTGTTAAGTAAAAATCGTTTATCTATAACAATTTTCTTAACTATTTTTTGTTCACCAAGTCAAATCAAGAAAGTTCATTATATCCCTTTTTTTATTTTATATTGTTCTTTTTCTTTTTTTCTTTTTTTTTATACTTTGTAGGGGCAAGCGTATAAACATAAGAATAAATTTTAGGAAACGTATAAACATAAGAATAAATTTTAGGAAAATAAAAAAGAGGACTATATATTATATATGAAATGTTTGAGGGAAGACATTTTTTTTTAATAGAGACGCAAGACATTAATTAGCTCTACTTAGGGGCATTAAAAGGAGATACGATAATATATATTAGATAATAATAAAAATAAATAAATAAATAAATAAATAAGAACGGCTCACATGAGCATCGCTTTAACCACAGAGCTACATGACCCATTAATATTAGTGTGTTATTGTTTACGCTATTCATTTTATTTGATAGTTATTTGTAATTATCAACTCGTATTGAAAAATCGAGTTTCAGAATTTATTTTGTACCCACAAACTGTGCACTGCTTAAAGGTGAGCACTGAACCATTTGCAGCAACTCTGCTATTTATTTATCATGAGGTTGCACTACATGTTATTTATTTATGTACTGTACTTTATTTTAAATTAAGTTTTTCAATAATAGCATTCAGATTTTAAAAATTAACAACTTTAATTATGTATATGTACTTTATTTTAAATAAAGTTCTAAGTAATAGCATATACATTTCAAAAACTACCAACTTTATCCATTATGAAACCAAGTCATGAAGTATATATCTCCATTTTTAGATACTATCATAACAATTGCTCTGCATAACAATAAGGAGTATAACGAAAACATAGAATTCTCCCAACATAGTTTACCAAAGTTTTGATTTAAGTTAAAATAACATACCTAGAATGTTCCAAAATAACCATATTGAAACAAAAACATAAGTTAATTGACATAAATATATATTTATAAATAAGAGATTATAAATTTAAATTCTCCCGGTATATTATTGAATTTAAAATTAAAAAAAACATATTATACCTATATTTTATGAATTCTAATATACTAATATTTCTCATCCCGAAAACCATGGGATAATTTAATATTTCAGTTATTAATAAATATACATTTTTCTTGTTTGCTTCCCCTAGAGTTTAATGCCACCACGATTTGCCAGTAAATTTGAGAAATCTTCTGGGTCATATTACAACTCATGTCACAAAATCCTATAGAATTTGGATTCTCTATGATTCTCCATAAGCAAAAACCATTAAAATAACCCATATTTAGACTGCATCCAGCTGTGATCTAATGAAAAATAAATTACAAATAATTTAATATACTCTTTAAGAAAGGGAAAAAAACCATATAGGATATGACATTCATAACATGAATTTAATTTAGTTCTGAAAACTTAAAGATTTAGATCCAACCAAATACCAAATTTAATTGAAACATTTTAATTAAAAGGTAAAATATTAATAGCATATAATATTAGGGAAAGGAGTTTGAAAAGGTTGGAGATTGTTTTGGTTGGTGTTTTGATTTTGTTGATGATTATATGAGATTTTGCCAATGTCTTGTGAAAGGGCATGTGAAGGGCATATATTTTGCAGCTAATTGGCAAGCCCCACCAACTCACCTAAAGAATCTGACATTGATTTTTATAGAAAGATTTGGTGTTAGAGAAAGGCTATCAAGCATTTAATTTCTTCCAATCTTTGGAAGGTTTTCAACTTTGTAGATTGGTTGCCTTTTGGAGTTTGCTTCTCTGTATTTGTATCACCATGCTTACTCATTCATCATAATTTATGGTAATATGTTGCTCAAGTTTTTTTTTTTTTTTGTAAAAATTTTATTGAGTGTTTTTGGATTTTGTTATACATATATATATGATCTCATGTTTGTAATTCCAAATGGGATGTGTGTACTATTTATTAGATTTTATTTGTGAAATTAATGATCTATTAAGCATGTAATTGTTGTATTAGGATGAGCACACCCCACATGACATGCAAATGGGCTAAGTGTGATGACAACATGGAGTTAGAGTATGTCAAAGATTTGACAATCAAGCACACATTATTTATACAATCAGCATAGGAACTATTTTCAGCACATTAGTTAATTACTCCTAACAAATGCTCATCTCTATAAGTGGTAGATAAAATTGGTATCCTAATCAATAGGACGATGGATGTTATTTAAAAAAGACAAGTCGATTGAGTGCACGAAATAAGGTATTTTTGAAAAGCTAAGCACAACGTGTGTTCTCATTCTTGATCACACATTTTTTTTAATGATATGTAAGTATTTTAGTCCATCTAAATGAATGGTGTGAGATGAGCACACATCAAGTTTAACATAAGATAATAAAGTCAATACATGTTCTTCCATTTTTTAAGATAAACACACCAAAGATTGGTTGAGACTTGTCTCACAAATGTTTATACATGAAAAAGAAAATTGAAAGATGGAGGGTCAAAGGCATGTAACTTCAATTAGAAGATGGAGAGTCAAAGGCATGTATACATATATACTCTCTAATCAACTGGCTCTAATTTATCTTTTATTATTGGTTATTTAAAAATATTTAAAAGAGATATAATATCGGGTGATTTTTTTTTTTTTTTTTTTTTAACTTTTTTTTAAGAAACTACTTTTAGACTTTATATATATGTTATGATAGAGTTGAGCAAGGCTTTTTTTTTTTTTTTTTTTTTTTTTTTAAGTAGTTGAGCAAGGTTTAAATTGCATTATAAAACAAAATTTTCAAAAAATAATTTTTCAAATTAGTATTTAGGCTTTTACTTTAAGCTATACAATAATTGAAGTGATCACATAAAAAAAGCATTTTTCTTATAATAACCGTATTTTAATTTACTCAACAAAATATGCATGAGTAATACTCAAGTAATTATTCGTAAGTATCTAGTACAAACTCACTTCTTATTCTGGAAAACTATAATATATCATATCTTTAAATAATATTTCTCTCATTAATCAAATTATTTTTTTTTTAATGCATTTTTTATATTCTCACATTAAAGTTTTACTCTGATATGTATAGCAGCCAACAAAAGAGTTTTACTCGAAACCAAATATTTAAATAACTTATTGAATAATATTAAGATTTCTCTTTTCACAAACTTTTATCCATCAAAATCACCATTTAACTCGAGGAATATTTTATGTCTATATATAAACCAACCATTACTGACCCTTACTTCAGACTTTTAATTTTTTTAGATAACCAGGCTAGCAGCTCATAACTTCCGTATATTTTTCTAAAAAAAAATATATATATATATAATATTTTTCGTGTTTAAAATTTCATTTCAAATCTAATTTTATAGCAAAAAGTATGAATTAAAATGAAATAATCAAATCTAAAAATAAGTTACATCACATTGAACTTTGAAGTTGCGAGTGATTTTATTTGATTATATAGTAACTTTGACCACATATGTGAAAAGCCAAAAGGAGCATATCATACAGCCATATGACCAGCATGCATTAGGTTCTAAAAAGAACAACATATGAAAATTCGAAGTTTTTTTGTGTCATCAATAACTCTAATCTAACCCGTTAATGATATATGAAACTTCGGCCTATTAAGCCTTAATCTAAGCCAAGGAGGCAGCCATATGACCAACATGACTTGTTTTTCAAATAAATTCCCAAAATCAAATTCCACACCTTTTACATTTACCAAACAACTATTTTCAAACCCCCAGATTCCAAATCTAAACTTCCAAATTTCAAACGGCAAACCAAACAAGACCCGAGAAGAAAGAAGAGTGAGTAGCCAATAAGTTATGTGTGTGTGGGCAGGTAATTATACGAGGTTTATATATGGCAAAAGTGAACCAAAAGACCTAGTCTTTCCACTATTCCATACAAATAAAAGGCATGAAAAAGCTGTCCATCAAAATGGCAAAGATTTTCTATGATTTCAAACAAACAGATCCCCTCTTCCTCTTAATGCCCACCCTCTCTCTTCACATACTCAAACCCTCTTCCCTTCTTTCTGTTCTGTCTCTGAGTACTCAAAAAAAAAAAACAGCATTATTTATAACCAAAAAAAAAAAAGAGAATCAGAAACAAAATTTGCGATAAACCCGAGGAAGAGGATAAAAAAGATTCACATAAACGCCTGAAATTCCGTGCTTTTCAAAACATCTTTTTCTTCAACTGACAGGTAAAAAAAAAAAGTCCCCCAAAATCCACCTAGGTATTTCTCAGCTTCAAACATGAAAACGAATAGCTTGATAATCGAGAGGTTACTGGTTCGAAATCTCTTCGAATGGAGGGCATTTTCTTCTTCATTGTGATCCAATGCCTAGTTTCAATTCCCAATTTTTTTTTCTCTGATTTTCCTATTCCGTGAATCTCGGTGGAGTGAATTTAGATTTTAATTACCCGTTTTGCAGATATTTTTCTTTGTTTATTCGGAATTTATAGATTCTTCTTCATTAATGTTTCTTTTGCTCCTAGCCCAATATTTAGATTCTGATTTTGTTTTTGCAATGTCGATTGCAGGGAAAAGAAGCGAATAATGTGAAATACACACAAAAAAAAAAAAAAAAAAAAAAAGGTGAGATGAAGAAAAATCAGCCGAAACGACAGCGTATTCCCAGGAGAGGACCTGGCGTTGCAGAGCTTGAAAAGATTTTGAAGGAACAAGAAAAAGGCCAAGACTCCGACACCCAATTTCAAGACATTTCCCCGCCGCCGCCGTCACCACCACCGCCGCCGCCGCCCCCCTTTCCTAACTCTCCTCTCCCTCCGCCACCGTCTCTGCTGCCGCAGGACTACTCTTCTTGGTCAAATCTTCCGTTGTTCCCAACCCTTGATCTCATTCCCCCGACCCTGCCCACTGCCGCCGCCGCCACCGCCGGACCCGTGTTTCCGACCACCCAAAAACCCGATACCCAAATGAGTATCCCGCCCCATTTTTTCCCCAATTTTCAATTTTCCTCACTCAATCGTCAATATTATAACTCAATGGTGAGCCAATATTAAAAAGCAAAATTTTTGTTCGTTTTTTTTTTAGTTTTGAATTTTTATGGATATAAATCTATTAAATTTATGGAAAAAGCTTGCAACTTTTTTAGGTGAATTTTACTCCGGGCTCTGCCTCGTCGTCTCCGTCTGCCACGTCATCGGCGGCGAAATATATTGATCAAATAATAGAGCACCCTTCAAGCCAAAGATCTACAGATTTCAACCACATATTATGGACCTGGCCGGAAGAACAAGAACAGGCAATTATTTCTCAACTCTTTTCTCTCTCTCTCTTTTCCTTTTTTTTTCTTTCAATAACAACGTATATTTATTTTAGGTTGAAATATCATTTCCGTCTAATTTTAGCTTCAGATTTCCTGTATTTTTTAATTTTTCAATTTTAATTCATGCATTATCATTAAATAATAATAATAATAATAATAACATCAACAGACTGAGATTCAAACTATGACAATGAGTTTTTTTTTTTTTTTTTTTTGAAACTCGATAATGAGCATAAAGCTATGCTCATATTGGCAAATAAATTTTAAAATTAGTCTCAAGTTAGTTTAGTTTTAAATATTTTTTAAGAGAATATTTCATCTTTATTAATTTTTACTTTATAAATTTTACATGGATCTTTTTATTACTTTTTATTTTTTTTTTTGAAAAGAAGATATTTTTATTACATGGACATTAGTATTATTATTTAAACAATTTTGAAAACTTTTAAATGACTAATTTTAAGGTTTATAAAAAATACAACTAGTAAAAGCCAATAACAAAACATATACAATTTTTAAAATTAGGAATTTGATTAAATAGAATGAAACTCAAAATCGAAAAATAGTATGTGAACTTTTACTTTATTTTCATTTCTAAAATTAAAATGTCCAAAAATTATTTATATTTAATGTAAACATCTTTGTTATTAAATACAGAATTTTGCCACCTATTTAGGATACAAAGAAAATAATGACACTAGTAAAATACTCTCATTGGCTAATTAATATATCAATCTTTGTGGAATTTATTTTTCATGGGTTATATATGTGCATGGAAATTTAAATTTTTGAAAGTGAGAGGAAAGGGAATTGATAATAAAAAAAAATAATAATAATAATAAATAATACTGATAATTTACTAAAATAGTATGTGATTTTGACAGATGGTAAATGGAAAGAGGGCCCGATCCTTTTTGGATGAAAATCCAAATATTGAGAGCAGAAGAATTCCAAGTTTCTCAGTCAAAGATTCTTCTTCTTCATCGTCTTCTTCTTCTTTCGAAATCAATCGCACAAACATCAATTTCGATTCAAACTTCAGGTTCCCTTTTTCCACTTTCCATTTTTAATGTTTGTTTTTAGTTTTCTTCAAATAGTAGAAAATAATCTTGAAGAATATTCTTTTTATCATCAAATTTTAGTAGTTTTGATTTTTAAAAAATAGAATATCACCTTGGTTCATGGAGGTAAAAAAAGAAAATCGTAATGGGTGAACTATTCTAACAAAATAATTACAAATGTAGTCAAATTTTAAAATAGCTACATCTATAGTCATAAATATTATAATACTCATTAATATAGATTAATATAATATTATATATTATTAATACAGTACTAATATTAATATCTATGATTATGGTTGCTAAATTTTTTTAAAAGTTACCATATTTATAATTATTTTCTAAATTTGACTATTTTTATAAGTTTTCAAAAAAAAAGTTTAAAATTAATTTTTATGACAAGTTCAATTTGATTTTAAACTGATCATGTTTTTAAAATTAATTTTAAAATGTTACTGTAGAATCATTTAAAAAAAGTATATGAACTAAAACTAGAAACTTGAAAGTTAATAATCAAATTAGAGTAAACTTTAAAACACTGAGAACAATGACCAAAATGACATTTACCCTTAAAAAAAATTAGAAAGGAGACTATATTTGAAACAAAAGTGTTAACTCACAGGATAAAAAAAAATTGATGGGGTTTTTAAAAATGTCTTACTTTTTTTTGTTTACCAAATCAAAATTTTCAAAACCATAAAAACCAATCTTAAACAATACTCAAACTAAAATCAAATTTGTATTATATGCTTTCTAAGTAGCTTTGTTTCATTTTGATTGATTGGGATGAATATCTCTGATTAATTAGCAAGGGAAGAAAGGTTTTTAATTTTTTTTTTTGTTTTTTTTTTGTTGAATATTTTGTTCATGTTCTTTTTATTTATGTACAGAGATCAGACAAAAAGGGGGTTTTCAGGGCAGTTAGCTATGAACTCCACCAAAAGCAGTGGAAGCAACCAATTAGGAGAAGAGAGAAGAAATTTAAATATGGCACTAGGATCTTCATCAACTCCAAATCAATTTGCACCTTTTGATAATAATTTCCAAGTAAGAAAATGTGCATCCATATATATTATATATGTTCATCAAGCTTTTTTTCACTTTTCAGAAATTCCAAATGGTTCTTCAATTCTAAAATTCTTTTCTTCTTCTTCCTTCTTCCCTTCATAAGAAATAAGTTATTTTTGTTTGTTTAATTTTAATTTACAAGGGAAAGAAAATATAGTATAACAAATATGTTTGATTGATATTCATTTTATTTTTGTATTCTTTTTTAAAATTGTGTTATTTTCTCATACATTTGTATAATGTTTCATTTTTTAAAGACACGTGCACATTTCAATTTTCAATCATTCCAAAATTCTAAACATATTTTAAAAACTATAATATCGTTTAATAATTAGTTTTTTTTTTTTTTTTTGAGATATCGTTTAATAATTAGTTAGTTTTTGAAATTTATGGTATATAATAAATTTCATCTTTCTTTAAAAAAAAAAATGAATTCTTAGTTAAAATTCAAAAACAAAAACCACCTGTTTAGTTTCAAAATTTAGCTTGATTTTTAAAAACCATAATTAAAAAGTAATAGTAAAATAAGAAAACTCATACATTTGAAAATAATATTTAATTTATAGATTTAATTCACGTAAAAAAAAAAAATTAATTGTCATCAAATATGTCATTTTTTTTTAATTATAAAAATTTGCTTGGATTTTGAAAATGTGTATTTTTGTAGAAATATCATAGACATTTTTTTTTGTTAGACTAAAAAAATATCATAGACACGAGTAAGATTTATAAACTATACCCTTTACAATAGATGAAATATCTGAAGAAAAAAAAAATCAAAAACTGAATTGTGGTTAATCAAACTTTGTTGAATTAATGAAGTTTGACCTTTCAAAGTTTTAATTTCAATTCTTTTTTAAAAGGGTTAATTTCAATCAATTTAACCCTTGACTTAATGGGCAACATAATTTCAATACCTTTCTTATAATCTTCTAAAATTAATCAATAAATTAGCAAAAATAAATAAATAATCTGACCAAACAAAATGTTCCAAATTGAGCTGGGTAAAAAAAATACTCAAACGTAAGAAGATATTGGTCTAATCCAACACCCAAAAACAAATACCCAATATAGGTACAAAAGCACTCACAAAAATTAATTAGTATCTCCTAGCTAGTAATGTAACGAAAATTTTAATTTTACTTTTTGTCTATATAAATAAATCAGTTTTAAATCTAAATTCTATTAAATTGAATTCTAACTTATTTTGGTTAGTTTAGTTTTCATTATTTTGAAATTTTGTTTATATTGTAGGTTTTTTTATATCCATCATATGTTTTTTAGTTGGTTAGGTAAGTTTTTATATCATGAATACTTATTGTTAATAATAAACTTTTTTTTTGCGGTTGAATAATGCTTTATATATAGGTCATATATTGTGGCTTTTTTAAGAATTATATTTTTATGCTTTCTTTTCTTGCTAGTTAAGCTTTCATCATTCGAAAATTTGAGATTCGTTGAAATATTCTCGTGGTTTGACAAAATTATTCTTACATGTAAGTTTTTCTGGATATATTATATTTATTTACGCACACAATATATATTATTAAAGTAATTACAAATATAACATATTCATAAACGTAATTATAAATATACTATTTTTCTAAAAATTACTAAAGTAAATCAATATTTTTCTTATACGTAAAGTCTTTTTTTATAAATGCTACTCCTGGATGAACATAAGTTTTATCATTATCCATATATATATAGGTTGAGTAAAATCAATAGTAATCGCTAATTTATTAAATTGCAAGCAATATATTAGCATATTCTTTTCCTTTCAAAATATTTAGATTTATTTTTATTGGTATTTTTTTTTCTAATTAAATTATTCTTGATTTGCAGTTGCCTTTTTTTTTTTTGTTGGGTTTTGGGGATCCTTTTATCTAGCTGATTTCGTGACTATGTTCAAGTTTAAATATTTCTATACGACTTGATATTTTATAGTATAGTTTGAAAGAGTGTTAGTTTTACAATGAGCACTCATTAAAGTCTAAAAAATAATTTGATAAAATTAAATGAACTAAAAATGGTAAGAGAGAAATAATTGTTTAAAGCATTTTTAACTATTGAAATGACATTTAAATAAATAATTTTGAAGGAAACTATGGAGGCTTCACAACACAGAGATGAAGGAGGAAGTGCCTCAGATTACAACAAAATTACATTTAACTACTTGTATGAATCAAACTCAAAGTTAAAGGGCGGCATAGTAGCCACCATTGGCTCCGAAGCCGAAGCCGAAGCTGAAGCTAAAGCCGAAGGAGATGGCATCGATCTAGATTTGAAACTCTAATTTCTCGTGTTTGTATGAAAATATCATCTCACTCAATCACTCAATTTCCATTTAGTTTTAGTTTGAGCTGTATTTGGAAAGTCGTTTAATATTACTTTAGACTTTCAAGATTTTGGTAAGTTAACTCATCCAAAAATATTGTAAGTGTGAAATGAGATTATTTCAAATCAACTTCGTGTTACTTGACACGAATCCAAATTTAATTTAGTGAATAAAACATTAATCAATATTTTCTAAATTTTTACTTAAACTAAGGTATTCGGTCACAATCGAGCCAAATTTCTTCTTTTTTTTACTCAATAAAAATTAAAGATATGAGACTCAAATTCATAACCTTTTAATTATTAAATCATACATGATGTCTCCTCGTTTTCAAGCCCAAAATGTGTTCGTTAGTGTGAATGCTAGTGGTGTGAGATAGGTACTAGGTAGGAGGAAAAAAAGACACATAGACCAAAATTCACATTGAATTAATAAAATTAAAATTAAAAAATACAAAAAAAATAATAACAATAATAACAATCATTTTTCCACCTCGTTTATTGAAATCACCACCAAATACGTACATGTCCGACAAAAAATATACTGTCCTTTCAAATTTGAAACTAATCATTTCAATAACTAATAAACCTAAATATTACTTGCTACATCATAGTAGCCATATTGGCTTATGTTATACTTTTTACTATATATACATTACTAATGAATAAATATTCATGGAATAATATTAGAATTTAGATGTAAGTTTTTCATAATGAATAGAGTTGAACACACTCTCCATATATTTTTATTTTTCGAGTTGAGCAACAATTGAGATGAAAGGGTTTGTTGTATGCTCCTATTGGAACAGTTGAACTGTAACTAATACAACAATTGAATGCAGTTTTCTATATTAGTGCAAAAGAGATAAATATTTCAACAAAAGGTTAAATAAATACAATCATCAATTGTCATATCATTTTTAAATCAAACTATGTTCAATTTATGTCACAGGTAGAATCTTTTCAAGTTAAAGTTTTCCTACTCCCAACTTTCTTGGTGTTTTCTAAACGAATAATGTGGGTTAAGATCTTCACTCTTAGAAGATTTTAAATATGCCATTCCTGGTTGACATGGCTATCTTCTTCTAGCACTCCAAACAATCACAGGATCAGTGAGGAATATGACTGAGCTGCCTGTACTGGTAAAAATGGGGAGCAGCCTCGGTTAACCATCCCGGATCTATGGTGATGACATTACGCATATATTGTCGGTCTGTCGACACAAGCGAATGATATACAACCCACTTCGGATTAACTCTGCGACACACAAACCAAGCCATGGCTATGAACTTAGACATTCTCATTAAGTTTCTGGTAATTTAATATAACACCAGTTATTGAAACTAACCTGAATAACACTGAAGAGGGATGAATATAAACTTCTTGAGAACCTCTGATAGTCTTGTATATTCCATTGTGACTAAACGCCTACACAAAAAGCAAATTTATCAGCTTTAACTGAGGAACTAATTGATCAGTTTCTACACGTATGCTTAGAGACGAAGAGTTAACGGAAAAGATTTTGATGATACGCTGTCAATAATGTACAATATGATAACACCTTCCTTTTTTCATTAATAAGAAAATTTATTGAGCAAATCTTTGCTAGAAGGAGAGAAAAACTGCGACCCCAGGATTACAAAAGGTAAGGGGAACACGAAAATTTGAACCAATAACCACAGATGAGATCCAGAGAAAAGAAAAATGAAAAACTCTAGAAGGTACTTTCCGTGTATATACCCTCGAGGCATTTAAATATTCTAATAAATAAAGTTCAAGATTTTTCTGCAAGGCGTTGGAATATAAAAAGACACTTCAAAAGTTGAGATAGAGAAAAACAAATCTAGGAATTTGAGTGGCTAGCCCCTGCGTCAACTTATTACATCTGCATTTTTTTTAGTGCAACCATTGGAGATGAGAGAAATCGAATATATGGCCTTTTGTCATAGGCACACGCGTATGCCAGTTAAGCTATTCCTCTCATTGGCTCTATTACATTTAGATTAAAGGAGAAAGAGAAACAAGAGTCATTTAGAACTGGAAATTGCTCACCTCTAACTGACAGGCATTGGCAAAAAAACCAGCAGTGACTGCCTTGCGTACAGCCTGTTACAAGAAAATAAAAACGGTATATTTCAAACAGAAATAGGAATTCTGATGAAACAGTAAGTACGGAGACAAGATTCGAGTATGCCGTGCTCAACAGCTAATACGTTCCAAAATGAACAAACAGATATAAATAACAGTGATGGTAAACGAAGGACAAAGATTTACCATAGTATCTCTTTCACATGATTTCAAGATGATGCCTAATCTCTGTGCTATTCTTCTGAGTTGTTCTCTAACTTCCATAACTTTTTTCTGAACACAATTGGAAGTTTGAAACTACTATGACAAACAATTGACAGATATTTGTGGAAATACATGCACGTCAGACTATAAATCTCACACTCCCTATCTTTTGGATCATGCATAATCAGTGAAATGTAAATTGTGCAATGAAGACATTGAAATGCAAAAAGAAATATTTTGCATGCTTTCACGTATAATTTAAACACATACCATAGCTTGGTAATTGATAAAGTTCTTATGACACCACTGTGAAGATTTATTAGATTGAAGAAATCCTTTGTACACATTAAGAAAGGTCACATGGTCCCCCTGCATGCATCAACATAATTAGTCATGTCATACACGCAACTTCTTTACAATTCTTAACACGACGTTGACCCACGTTTCATGAAATGCTAATGTTGGTTGATATAATTAAATTTACCACAATCCACAAGCTTAGGCTTTTGGATTGATTGGTGGTTTAACATAATTCAACATGGTATCAGAGCAGAAGGTCATGAGTTCGAATCTCTCCCAAGTCGTTTCCTCCCCAATTAAAATTAAATTCCACTTGTAGGGCATTTCTCAAATTTCAAAGCCCACAAGTGAGG
>JBBMKA010000005.1:6836147-6855764 GCA_037833695.1 Sechiopsis laciniata
AATATGTATGGTATATCTTATAATAATATAATTCGTGTGATTTATGTATGAATTTGAAATTTTATGGGAATAGAAATCTGTTTATTTATCAATTTATGCTCAATATATTATTTAGTTATGCATTTATTTATTGCACCTCTCTTCACTCGGGTCTCGCCTTTTCATCGCCTCTCGCTTTAAGGCGATCAAGGAGAGTATCGCCTTGCGTTGCGCCTTGCGCTTTGAAAACACTAATAATGATACACACAATCTTAGTAGTCACCTGTTCATGAATCGACAATACAGTTGAAACAGCAGACTGGACATAATTTGAAACAGGCTCCTCAAGGTAAAAGATTTGTACATTAAACCCTCTTCCCTGAATGTCAAATGTTACAATATGCTTCAGTTACAATTTCCATTGGATATGAACGTGAACAAATTCCTAACAAAATAAAATCATCAAGAAAAAGACAGAAGAAAAGGAGAACTTGCATCTCCCAATTTGTAAACCAGAGAAAAAAGGCCCGACAGTACGAAATCTTTGCCAACTTTTATACCTCGACTGATAGGATTGTAGGTTCCACCTTTGGTTCAAGTGCCTCTTCAAGTCCTCGGCGTCTTTTGCTAATTTATAAAAAGAGAAGATAACTGAATCAATATTGGCTTCAGTAGCCATCGTATTTTGGTTTGTTAAAAGAAGTGCATAAAGCGGTTTCCACTTTTAGTTTAACTTTTATTTATAGGAACAATCAAACAACATTTCATTTGATTAGATGAGATAAGCAAACAAGAGAGGAAAACCACTCATCCTACTCCAAGGGAATTACAAAAGCTCTCCAAACAAAGGTACTGTAAGAGCAAGGGTAATCATAATATAATAAAACCTGGCTTGGAAGAAAGTTGACATCGATTTAGCCTCAATTGTAGCAGAAGAAATAATCAAGCGTAGATCTGATCGCCGCCGTTGAATCTGTATTACAAACAATCAACACGTTAAAGAAGGCATAAGCTGCCAAGTTACTGAAAGAACATACTTGGTCCTGATTAATGATTTCCGTACCTTTTTCAAGAGACCAAGTAACATGTCAGTTGAGATAGACCTTTCATGAGCTTCATCCACCATTATTACACTAAAATGGTCAAAAGAAATTATTTTAATTTTTTAAATAACAATTGCATGCATAGCATAATATGATACGATTTGCTCTGACTAAAATACAGATCAACAACAGCCTCTCGTTTGTAAACCTAGAAAAAAAAATTTATAGGAAAAAAAAATACATTTAATGACCAGCAGTAATATTTCAAAGACAAAGGAAAAGAGACTATCCAATTGTAATTAGAAGCTATAGATTAGAAACCAATAAAGTCATATGCTAGAAAAGGAGATAATTAAAAACTTTCAACGATGAGACCATACTACAGAAAGTTTCAAAATTTAATACCTATACTTGGTCAAAAGTGGATCGTCCATCATCTCTCTGAGTAACACACCATCAGTGAGAAATTTAACCCTCGTCACATCCTGTGCTGCCAAAATAGAAAAGCTATCAATATCCATGTCATAAGAACAACCCCTCTACAAGAAAATAGAAGTACATCTGCAAATAATGATTTTGCATCGAAAATATAAGATTGAATAGATGGGTCTGTCAAGAAGAAAGAAAAAAAAGGACTCACTGGGTTTGTAAGATCTTCAAATCGAATGGTATAACCAACTTCTTCACCAAGCTTAACGCCCATCTCTTCAGCCACCCTAGAAGCAACTGTCTGTGCAATAGAAAAAAAAAAGGAAATTGTAATGGATGAGCTCTTCTCACAAAATTATTACAAATGTAGGCAAATTTTAAAGTATTTGCATCCATAATCATTAATACATTTTAATACCGTATAAATCCTCATAAATAATAGTATTATGTATTATAAATACTCATTAATACCAATATTATAAGAAAATAGGTAACAATACTCAATAATATCGATGACTACATCTGCTAATTTTTATTTTAAGTAATCGTATTTATAATTCTTTTCTAGATTTGACATTTTGACAAGTCTTGTAAGTTTCCCACTAAAAAATGCTCATGTATAATCTGTTTTGTTTTCTTTTTGTCATTGCCCCGTGGTGTGCGTAAACTCGACCGGACACTCATGAAAAGTAAAGCTAGTAATGCACCTGAACAGCCAGTCGTCTTGGTTGGGTGCAGGCAATTACTCGACCACCATCAGCCCAACCAGCTTCTTTAAGGTACTGCACTTCCCACAAAACATTTCAACAAAATTAACAAACTAGCTACTGAAGATACCAAAGTTCAATTGAATCCTCGAAATAATTTCTTACACAGGGTCACCTGAGGAATTTGAGTGGTTTTGCCACTTCCGGTCTCGCCAACAATGATAGTAGTGGCATGAGTTTCAACAGAATAGAGAATGGCAGTGCGATACTTATAAACAGGAAGCCTCTGCCTCTGCTTCTCAATGCTCGAGAATTTAAATCTAACAAAATCAAGAGAACTATGATGATGATGATGATGATGATTAGCTATTAAAGCTTAAAGAGAAAGAAGAAGAACATGGACGTACCCTGATGAAGAAGAGGTGAAGAAAAGAACGCCGCCCTCTCCATCGTCGAGCAGCTGAGGTTTCTCGGTGCCTGGTTTCCAGAATTGCGCCATTTTTTTTTTTTTTTTTTAGTTCCGCACAAGCTCCCCAAAACTTTTGAAAGTTAAAATGGGCAGTTGAATGTGAAGTAGAAAGGCCCATTCATAACCGAATTTTGAGCAACTCCAATTATTTTGGTTATCGTTTTGGGCTTTTGGATATTAGGGCCTTCATTTTGAAGAATTTACATCGAATTCGTTCTGGAAGAATTGAATTTTATGAGTCATATATGAATTGTTTTTATGAAACAACACCACTATTTTACGAGTATTCTTCTTGATTTAATTGTCAATTTTAGTATTTACATTTTAATTCTTATAATTTTTTAAAAAATAATTCATACTTAATAGAATATTTTAACTTCAATTGTCTTCGACCAATTTCAGGTTATTAGTTGTGAGTGTAATGTTTCTTTACAATTTTTTATGCATTTGATTTTTTTTTTTTTTTTTTTTTGCATCTATATAATTTTTTCCTTTTTTTTTAGTTATTCACGAAAAATCTTCTTATTTTAAATTAATTGTTTGGTGTTGTTCACTGACATTAGTGTACACCTAAGGTGTGTTTGAGGCAGCGATTATATAATTGTAAACTAAGAGTTATGATAAACGATGAGTTAAAATAAACAGTGTTTGAGGTGCAGGTTATTATAAGAGGGGTTATGATAAACCGTATTTGGGGTGGAGGTTATTGTAAGAAAAGATGAATTTTTTTTCACAATTTTTTTTAGTTACTTAAATTTAAATTAAAAAGGTTAACAAATAATTAATAAATTTTTTTAATAAACTTATAATGAATATTGAACATAATTTTTTAAGTTTTCAACTGCGGACCTTGAAGGGAGCATACCCTCAAAGCCTAAATCTTCAACCACTGTGCCACTCCTTGGAAACATTTATTAATATTTTTTTTTCATATTCTATTTCACTTACATATTAATGTAGTTATATATAGAAATTAATTTTTTAAGTTAATATTGACCTCAGGAAAACAAATTTCAACTTTATGTTTTGTTTTCTTTATACTTCACAAAATTGTTTCTTTTTTTAGATTCTTTTTCCAAAATCTTAATGTTTAAGTAGTGAATCAATTTGAAATAAACAAAATATACTGATTAAAAAAAAAGATAAACTACTATAAAAAAGAAAAAGAAAAATTTATATACTATTAATTAAGACCAATTCATGAGTTATTATTTCAAACAATCACCAATTAATTTTGTTAAAAAACATCATATATATATATATTAGAAAATTTTAAATAAAATTTATAATCAATATTCATAAAAATATTTAATAAAAAATATAAGGTTTAGATAAACTGACACGTACGTTTAGATAAACGGGCACGCAGATTTAGGTAACCACCGTTTATAATAAACGGTGGGGCAAACACGGGTTGGGTTATTATAACTAACCCGACCGTTTACATAAACGAAGGCCCAAACATACCCTTAGTGTTCATGGGTTCAAATACCCCAAACCCTCAATTATTGTAGTCTAAAAAAAAATTGTCCTTATTTTTTATTTTCCAAAAAAAATGACTTATTAGACAATTCCTAAAGTTTAATGACCAAATATACAAAGACTTAGAAACATTAACTATATATAGTTTCAAAGTTAATTTGTCTCAACTCTTGTTCGCATACGGAATGTTGGTGACGTGTTGGCTTGATTCATGAGTTATAATTCAATTTAATATTATAGTTACGGATTCGATCATGAAAATCAACATTTAGCTTTCATCTTATTTAAGAATTGCAGTACCTTTTTTATGTAAGATTTATGGTCTTTCCCTCCAATTTAAAAATAAACAAATAAATAAAAAACTAAAAAAAAAAATAATAATAATACTTGTTGGCATATTCTATAACATTTTAATCGAGATTAAACTATGAATGTTTTAATGTTGTGTCCATCCATTTAGTTAGACTAGACTAGGCACATTTGTTAATTATTATCCTCAGTGTCCTTTTAAAGAAGAAAAGAAAAACCTACAAACTTTTAAAATTTTTAGCTTCTTACTTTGAAGTAAATGAAGATATAAGTACTCTAACTTTGATGAGAAATATTTTAAATTTTGGTGGGGAATCTCATGAACAGCTGAGCCAACCTTTCACCATGTTATTCCACACTTTAATCTTTGAAACCAAGCATTTCTGACTTTGAAGCATCAAAGTAAGCACACAGTTTCAGTGGAATGACTACATAATAAAAACATGAACAAGACTGGAAAAAACAAACAGCAAAATGTTATTTTAGTAAATAATCATACTATACAATATAATAAAACCCTTTTGTGAAATATTCATTTATTGGATTTTATCCCTTCTGAAAGTGAAAGTACTAGATTCTCTGTTTCACATTTTGTCTTCAATTCTGTTGCTAATATGGAAATCTAATGCTGAAAGTGTCTGCCACTCGTAAAATGCAACAATGTTATATTTAAATTACATTTCCTATTAATAAACTTGATGTTTGAAAACGAAATTTTTTTTTTTTTATATCCGTGACTGTCTGGACCAGCTTGCCTGCAATTCGACTAATGTCACGAAACATACCGCTTGACTCTATAACATTTGGATGTCAAGGAAATTAATTAGATGGTCACCATGGATTAAACTCATCACTTCAAACACTATAAAACCTCTCTTTAACCACTTGAGTCACATGTTGATGATTAAAGGAAATTTATTACTTAGGAATACAAAATGAGTTAAATGGGTGGTTCCAATCCTCAAGTCTGCCCCTTAAATTACTTTAAAATAAAAATAATAACTTTCATTAATTAAATAAGAGCAATACTTATTTAAGAGTGGGTAAGTATTTTCAAAATACTTATCCATCTTTAGAACCACGTGTTTTTACTTTTTTACATTTTTTTCTCCACTTTAACATTTCTCTCTCTATCAATCAAAGCTTTTTTTTTTTTTTATAAAAGTAAAAATATATGGTTTTAAGGTGGATAAGTATTTCAAAAATATTTACCCATCACCATTAAGTAAGTGGGTAAGTATTGCTCATTAAATAAACAAAAAAAAAGGCTCATAAAATATTGATTTGTATTCAACTTATGTCGTGAGTTTGATTATTAAAAAAAGTGAAACAAAGAAGTAGAAAAAATCTCTCGCGCAAAGGTCTTAACATACAAGTATTGATAGAATTTCAAGAAAATGTATCTATTAATCATCTTCAACACTTTCAAGATTGAATTTGTAAGCACCTTGTGGGATAATCCAACAAGCATGACTTCTCTCTTGAACTACTTAATAACTTAAATTTTTAAATTTTTGTTTTATTTTGATCCATCAACTTTTAATTTAATGTTTAATGGATTCTTAAATTAACAAAAAAAATGTATAAATCTTTTCAAACTCTATCTTTTTTAAAAACTAATCTATTTGAAAACCGATTAAATCTTAGTCTAACAAAATTTTGAGCTTTCAATTTTGTGTCTAGTTGATTTGTGACTTTCTTTTTAAAAATTGGGTAGGTTAAGAGTTTATTAAACACAAAATTATACAAAACTGAATTTTTTTGGCTTATTAGACGTTTTTAAAGTTTATAGATGTATTAAACACAAAATTTAAAATTTAAAACTATAGATTAAGCATACACAAAAAAGGTGATTTTTTGTTTGTTTTTTTAGAATAAAAGGTGATTTCACTTCTAAAATATGAAAATGTTTAATATTGCATTGTACTTGTGTTTTGTTTGTGATAAATGCAGTGACTCATTGTTAGGTGATGACGGAAGCCAAGTGATAGTGGCCCCTCATCCTTCCAATTAATAACACAAATGGCTACTTATTGCAATATAATATATGAAGTGAAATTGCCCCCAAAAAAAAAAAGAAAAGAAAAACCTTTTGTTGTGAGTTGCTTTCACTACTGCTTTTACAGATCCATGAATTTTGTGTTACCAATTCACACGAGGAATGTGGGAGTGAGAGAGACAAATGGTTCTTTACCTTCAAACTTTCACTCCCTTTGCCATTTCAGCCTTTTCCACAAATGTAAAACACAACAAATATATATATATATATATTCTCCACCCACTAATTCATATTACTTTTATCCATATCTATTTCTATGGACATGAGTGAATTCACATTCTTATTTTTTAACCACTATAAATAACCAAATCGTAATTAAAACAATTCTCCATTTTAGTTAAAAATAGGAAAGGATGAATATTTTAACTATAATACATAATACATGATTTAATCACTAGTAGATAGATGAGTATTTCTTAGAAAGAAAATGCATAAGCATAGTTTCACGTCGGTTAAAACCAAAGAAAATATATTAACAGGCCATGTCATTTGGAACTCAAAAGTATAAATAATTTCTTCTTAGTTCCGACCACCTGCAATTATGGTGTAACAAACATTAATCTAATCTCAATCTCAATCCTTTTCTATATATATATATATATATATATTTGCAATAGTTCGAACCAGTTTACAAGTATCTTGAGTAATATCAAAAGACATATCATCTAACTCTATAATATTTGAATATCAATGAAATCTATAATAAATTAATTATGAGATAGGCCACCATAAATAAAACTTATTATTTCTTATTCTACTAGACCACTCTATAATGATTGCAGTACCATAAATCTTATGTAGACTCTTAACTATTATCATAGTGTCGAATAACCATTTTTAGTGTTGTTTTCACTATATACGGACATAATTACTCACCAACAACGGTTATCATATCTTACCACAAACGCTCCTCGAGTAAACAGGAACGACCTCTTTACACATAAGCCAACACAATCATACCACTATAGAAATACACTACCGGCTCTTAATTTAACTCGAAGTGGGGGATAAATATGGTGGGTGTGACATTGATATGAGTAGGAAAAATGGGGTAAAGTGTAGTGAGTGAGTGAGACCCCTGTGCTAGCACATGCCTTGCATTTCTCTCTCTCTCTCTATCAGCTTTTATCAGCCTTCGATTCATTTAATTGTTTTCGGTGGCTGCCAAATATTTAACCAAGCTGCAAAGATAAATGCAACCAATTAAAGTACATACATATTTTATTGAAAATATTATAAAGCATAAAAATAGGAATTCAATTTAGTAATAAAATAAGGTTTGAATCAATGACCAGCTTTGTTCTGTTCTGTTTTGTTCTCCTTCTTTATAAGTTGCACGCCACAAACTTTCTGGATTGGGACAAGAATTCTAGCCACACATCTATATCATATCAGCACCAAATATTCGAGTTAATTATCAAAATAAGATATGGTATTTTCAAGATTCGTGAAAATTAAGATTTTCAGAAAGGGTCAAGTCAGAGCAAATCTTTTAACTGCAGATGAAAAAATTAAGAAGCTTATATGATATCATCTATAGATGAAGCTGTAAAAGGGATGTGGTTTTTTTGCTGAGGTAATTACAATTCAAAATAATACATCTAGGTATTTTTGAAGAGTAAACATCATTTAGATGACTAAATCTTCACATCATATAATTACATTAAAAACGAACAAGGCTATGTGACTAAGACATCTTTATTTTATTGAAAATGTCATTAATTCAAATCTCTAATTTCATGAGACTTGTACCCACAAAAGAAAATTTTAAAAGAATATGACTAGCAAAATTTAGCAATTTCCTACTATAAATTAGATAATAAGCCAACTTCTATTCATATTTCTCTAATAGATTAATTGCTAAATATATTCTATACCTATAAAATGAGACATGAAAATGAGATTTTGCCAAATTTTGCCAAATTAGTGCCCCGTAGATGCTACTGAATGGTCTTCATTTGACCCCCAGACCCACTTACTGAAACAATATCAAACACAAAATATAAATTTTGGGTAGCAGTACTACCCAGTACCCACAAACAATTATAAAAGCATATAATATTTCTCTTTCTCTCTAGCTTTCTGTTGGCCTATTAGTATTGGGTTTCACGGGTCTTGATTCTTCCCCTTTTTTTTCTTCACAGCAATCTGTCCTCCAACAACAACTTCAACTCCTGGGGTCCTTCCCCTTTTTTTATATTCTTCTTTCCACTATTCCTTCTTTGTCCTAAGCTGCCTTTTCACTCTCACCACTCAGCCATGCCAGTCCCTTCTTCTTCTTCTTCTTTCTCTCTCTCTCTCTGTTTTCTCACTCTACTTTTCATTTTCATCACACCATCAAAATGTGGTGCAGCTGCAGCTCCTAAACAAGCCCTTGCTCACCGCAACCGCCTCCTTGCGGTCGACTACTACAACAAAACATGTCCTCACCTCGAGCAACTCGTTTCCTCAATCACAACCCAACAGTTCAGAGACGCACCAGTCTCAGCTCCTGCAACACTCCACCTCTTCTTCCATGATTGCTTTGTTGAAGTAAGAAAAAATTGAAACCCCACTACCCCATATTTTGGAATAATAATAATAATATAGTTTATAATGCATGCATTGGTCAATCAATTTCAATTACCTGTTTTTGATTTTAAAGTTGAGTAGCTCTTGAAAATGGCAGGGCTGTGATGGGTCGATTCTGATATCTACAAAGCCTGGCAGCAAAGTGGCAGCGGAGAAGGATGCGGCGGACAACAAGGGGCTGAGAGTGGAGGGGTTTGAAAGCATCAAGAAGGCCAAGGCGTTGGTTGAGAGCAAGTGCCCTGGCGTTGTGTCTTGTGCTGACATCCTCGCAATTGCAGCCAGAGATTTTGTCCATTTGGTGAGAAATTTTCTCTTAATTCAAAGAAATCTGGTCATTTTTCTGCATCATACCAAGCACAACAAAAGAAATAAAGATTAAAAAAAAACATCCTAAAAATTGTATTTGGTAATTAGTACAATGATTTGATATTGGATTGACATTGTTTGTTACTATTCTGCTTTAAAAAAAAGTGAAAGTTGGGTTAAATCAAGGGAAAAGAACATATGTAAATTCAACTAAGTAATATGAATTTTCCGAAATCCAAGAAAACTTGCCTTCCATTTTGCCATTTTCTCCATTGTTTGATTAGAAAACTTGGGCAATACAAGAAGCAAAATGACAAGAAGAAGATGCTTCTGTTTGTTATAAATGTTTACTAGGTCCACAACATCAAAATGTAGATTAAAATTTGTCTTTTCAGCTTCACCATTTTCCAGCGCTCTATGAAATCCATTTCTGTAAGGTCAGATCTGACACAGCCTCAAGTTTATGAAAATCATACATTAAATGGAAACATAATTATATTCAATAGAATAGAAATACAATTGACTGCTGTCATGGAAACTGCAACTAAGCAAACAATAGATCCAAATCCAAATTCAAACAAAAACCAAAGCAATGGATCAAATCTCCATGTGCTTAACTTATTTTTTTCATCTAATTATTTTACTACTAATTTGTCCTATGCTAAGCTCCATTAATTAATCTTATATCCCTCTTTTCAATGATGTTTAGTGAAAATCAATGTGTAATCGTTATACAACGAAGAAAACAAGATAAAATTGAAATTATTATTAATTAGTCTCTTCTCCAATCTATGGAGTTTTTTTTCATTGAATATAATAAAACAATTTCTAAAACTAGTGAGAAATTCAGGCAGGAGGACCGTATTACCCGGTGAAGAAAGGGCGATGGGACGGAAAGATATCAACGGCAGCCAGAGTAGGTTCAAACCTTCCACGAGCAAATTCAACCGTCGATCAGCTCCTCAAACTCTTCAATTCGAAAGGCCTATCCGCCGATGACCTAGTTGTCCTCTCCGGCGCGCACACGATCGGATTTGCGCACTGCGAGCATTTCACGAACCGTCTCTACGACTACAGAGGCACGAAGCAGGCGGATCCGGTGATCGACGGGAGGCTGCTGAAGGAGCTTAGAATGTCGTGCCCTCGCAACGGCGGGAATGCGGACATTGTGGCGCCGTTCGACGTAACGACGCCGTTTGTGTTCGATCATGCGTACTACGGGAATCTGGAAGGGAAATTAGGGCTGTTGGCTACGGATCAAGCTCTGGTTTCTGATGCGAGGTTGAAGATGACGGTGCAGAGTTTGGCGAACGATAAGCAGAAGTTTTTTCAAGCTTTTGCGGCGGCGATGGAGAAAATGGGGTCCATTGGTGTTAAGAGGGGACGGAGACATGGGGAACGAAGGACGGATTGTAGTGTTCATCAGAGTTGATTGATGCCATATTTGAAAATAATCCCTTTTATTTTTTAACATATGTGGGAGAAATTTCTTTTGTTGTTTTTGCAGCTCAGGTTTATATAGTAGTTTTTTCAGAAATTCATTTTCGGCTCAACTTGCTAAAAATCGGATACTAAATTTAATAGTTATTAAATTTGTAATTTAGTGAAATAATAAAATCACCAACATTTTTTCCTGAATCGAAATCATCACAACATTAAGGAATTTTTGGGTACCAATAATAGTTACGGATAGTGGTTGTTGGTCTCTTTGGAGACCCAATAATCCAATTAATCCTCATTCTATCTTAATCTTTTTTCTAAAAAATTATAATTAAATATAAACATAAACATAAACATAAACAATAATAGCTTATCAAAAAACTATAGTTTACTAATAACAATTAGCAACTTGTCATTTCAAATGTTCTGTGTTCAATTAAGGAGTTTAAAAAATAAAGAGTAATAATTAAGATGGTTTTGACTGTTATAAGAAGATTGTTAAAGATAAAATCTTGTAAGTATAAAATATCTATAAGATCGTAAAAAAAAAAAAAAGTCTCATTTGAATTAAAGTAATAGGAGTAGAAAAAAGATATTGTAACTCAAAAATTTATTGAAATTTAAAGAATATTATAAAAATCTCACAAACCAAATAAAATAAATAGACATTATCCAAAGTTCTCTTTATATGTGAACATTTTCGGTTCTGAAATGTGATCTTGAATTTTTTTGTTTTAAAAGAAATTCACATTTTTGTTTCTGCAAAGAAATAATTTTAAAAGAAAAACGGAGATAAAATAATATTTTAAGGTTTGGAATTTGGACGGCTGGGTTGAGGCATTTAAGAAAAACAGGAAAAAGAAAAAGAAATGAATAGCGTAGGAAACCTGGCATTGTTCACAGGCAGCAGCGTTGGTAGCAAGCGAACCACAGCCTTCCGCAGCAACAACAAAATACGATCCATGCGAGCTGTGGTTCAGAGAGTCGCCTCTGCAAGCGTCCAGGTCACTTTTCTCTTCTCTTCTCTCTCTTTTTCTCTCTTTGCTTTTTCTAAATCGCCAATGTTGAAATGAAATGCTGCATTTCGCAGGTCGATGGTCGCACCGTTTCGGAAATTGGGCCCGGCCTCCTCGTGTTCATCGGCCTTCACGACTCCGACTCCGATTCCGACGCCGAATACATGTACTCTCTCTCTCTCTCTCTCTTTCCTCAATTAAAATCACTTCTTCTTATCACTAACCTACTTTTTTAAATTGGATTTCAGATGCCGTAAGGTTCTGAATATGAGATTGTTTCCAAATGAAACTACCGGCAAAGCTTGGGACTTTAATGTAATTAATTATACATACTCTCTTTGCTCCAATCTCACTCTGTCAGTCCACTTAACAAAACCTCTTCGACTTTATATTTGCAGGTAATGCAGAAAAACTACGAGGTTCTGTTAGGTAAGTCTAACGGGTGGTTTGTTTCAAACTTTTTTTTTTTTTTTTTTTTTCCCTAAATTACACACGAGTGTTGATGGCTTAGTGTACTGTACTGTGAAATTCTACCTGCAAAATGTATTAAGAGTTTGAGTTTTTGGTATTTTTAAACTAAGCTTATCAGTCCTACTTCTACCTATAACTTGCATTTGTTGTGGCATGTATCTTTTGTCTATGTTTTATGATCTATCTTTTGCCTATGTTTTCACAAAATAAGGCGCATTTTGAAAACTACAAAATTAAAATTAAAACTAGCTAGCTTGTTTTTGTTCAAATGCTTCCTAAGGGATTAAAACTATGTTATAGAAATTGAGAGGACCTTGGATATCCGAGAGGTGATGGATTCAATCCATGTGGTCACCTATCCAGAAAATATTTTTCTATGAGTTTACTTAACATTCAAATGTTGTAGGGTTGAACGAAATGTTATGTAATAATAGTCAAAGTTCACATATATGGTCTAAAATACTCAATGGATATAAAAAAATGGAAAGAAAATAAGCTATTTTCAAAAACCAAATGGTTATCAAAAGACACCTAAATTATACTTAGTGAATTGCAACCAGTGAGCCAATTTACACTCTATGGAGTGCTGAAGGGCAACAAGCCAGATTTTCATGTGGCAATGCCTCCCCAAAGAGCCAAACCCTTCTATGCTTCCGTAGTCGAGCGGTTCGGAAAATCCTATAAGCCAGAAGCAATTAAAGGTAACCTATGCATCTTTCCTCCCCTAATTTCAGTTTCACGAATTCGAATGGTTCAACCAGTAGAAAGAGTATCCTGAATCTTATCTTTGTTCCCTTTTCCTGTTGGCAGATGGAGTGTTTGGAGCAATGATGAAGGTAAACACACCATGTTCAGTTTAAAGTTTCAAGTAACTTTGATACTTTATGAGATTAAAGAGTTCTGACATTTTGGTCCATGATATTTGAGAAGGTCAATTTGGTGAACGATGGCCCAGTCACAATGCAGATTGACTCTCAGTCTAAGCAAGCAAATCAACCAACTTAGAGCTCTTCTGCCTGCTGCAGGGTCTTCGGGACAATGGTGATTTGACAGTGATTTTTATTAACTTCGATTTCTGGAATACACTTGGAAGTTCCAAAAGCCTCATAAATTTTCTTTTCTAAGAAACAATTTTGTTGATGTATGAAACTACAAAAAGGAAAGACTCTATGGGAGAGGAGGTTAAGCTATATGGATGAAAAAGAAGGTAACATTTACACCGAGTATTTCTTATCTTGGAAAATTTCTTATATTCCCTTCTTGCCAAATACTCTTAACAAAACCCATCGATCTGTTTGCTAATAGAAGATATAGATTCCAATGAGGCTTCATTCTTCTTTGAAGCTTGTCGTTTGTATTGGATTCAACAATTTAAGATTTGGCTGTTGATTCTTTATGGCTTTAGAACTTGAAGATTAGCTTGATGGGATGGAAGATTTTGTATGCCGAGGTCGAGGTGCTTACATCCTCACATTATGCCATGTACTAGTTTCTATTAGCCTTGGCTCTGGGGTTGTATGGTGATTCCCTCCTATGTCAATATCGTTTGTTTCTTTTTTTCCTCATATTTCTTATCTCTAAGATCACAGCAATCCACTAAGGCTTTGCTAAGATTTCTGATGAAGACTTTCAAAAACTGTTCAGCTCCCTTTGTTAGCTTTAGACCTAATCAATTCAAGCCCTCATACTTGAAGAAATACCGGCAGGCTCAATAACCAGTATGATCTAACTTACAAGATAATAAAGTACATTGTTGTCTACGTATTCTCTGTAAAGGCTTTCAAGGAAGCTCAGGGAGAGTAAACTCCATATGAAGCATGATACAAATATTTTTAATGTATTATTATAAGTTATAATAAGTAATATAGGATGAACACTGAAAATGCAAAAATTAGAGTATTATCTACTCAACTTTGTTAGTACTCTGAATTGGGTAATTTTCTTACCTGTGCATGACATCGTCCTTCTTAATGCGATTAATATCTCAAAACGTTACTTTTTCTTCATCACTATTAACTTCGATGAGAGGAACGTTCATAAGCATATAATGAGATCTCCAAGAGTAAACGTCACAAAAAGTGAATTCATTTGAGGCCCTATAACTTTTTGGAGAGGATTGTTGCAGCTACATAAATGGCTTCTTTTGCACATGATGAAACTTCCAGCCGCCTGCATTAAGACATCAGAAATGATCTTAAAATTTGAAAGGGAAGTCAGGAAAATCTACTTCATAAAATTGTAGTATTTTTTATGCAACTAAGTTCCAAATTAGAATGAATAAAAAAAAAAAAACCAAATTAGAAAAATCGACCTTCACGCTATAACTAAGATGGCAACATGGCAGTGATTTGCTCTATAAAAAGAAAAAACAAAATATAAAAGAAACTTAGATGGCAGTGATGCCTAAAAATATTTTTCAGACTTCTCATTCGTGTCATAATGCAACTCCTCCTTGCCCCTACCACTTTGTTGTCTGGCCCTCCCTTCAATTCCTCGATTAAAAGAGGTCATGCACATCATGCTCGTGACATTTAAGATTCCACTAATTTGTTTTAGAATACTGATGGATCGCCTTTACGTGTAAGGCCAACCAAATCTTTGTTATCAAAACCCGAAGTAGTGTAAAAATTAGAAATTTTTCAAGTTTTTTTTTTTCGATATTCATGTGTCAAAACTAGATGCACACTTCAATTATTCTTACCGGACATACCACCTGATTTTACAATATTTGAATGTTTCAAAAAATCTGTAAGAAATTAATTATTAGATAAGTGGCCACTTGTGGATTGATTAATTAATTCTTAAGTGGCTTCCATGGATTGATTTTTACTTTTTTTTTAGCATGGAAAGCAAGAAACAGAAGTAAACATGTTGAACCACTGTGTAAATTCACTTCAATTTTCCAAGAAATTCAATCATTAATTAGTACTACTAGAGACTTGCCAAGGACCGAAGTGGATACAACTTTTTAAGGCGTAGGACATGGAGAGACATTGATATTGAACTTCCGTTCACTTCCACCGCAATTCCAAAAGATCAGAGTGGTTTCCAAATTTGGCATAAAAGCTTGCCCATGAGCGGGCAAACGTCTAAGTTTAGACATGTTGACTATACATATATATATATAAAGACAATAGTATCTGTAGAAGATAAAAACTAGAAACTTACGCGTCCAATGTCTTGAGGCAGTTAAAAACTGAAATGAAATTCTTGCAAGTCTCCACGACAGAACCACCAGCTACTTGTTCTTTGGAATCGGGGAGGCCTCCAACCGGTTGTTTAGTGGAGGACAACAGAAAAGCCTGAAGGACAATGAACAAACTCGAGAAGATTGATATGTAAGCCTTTAAAGAATAATCCAACAGATTTGTGGCATGATTAATTAAAATTTTTGAAACTATAAGTTTATTCAAGTACTCATGAAGAACCTGTCAACTGAACATGGATTATCCCGTTTCCCACAAAGGGTAACATGAGCTAGGATGAAAAAGCTTTTCACGAAGTATTGATGAAATTTATCTCATCTTACAAGCAGCAGATGTGATAAATTTATGAGACAAGATGAAATATATTGTATAAGTGAAGAGAAGTGAATCACCTGAAAACCATGTGCTAACAAAAGATGAATTGCATTTGCACCAATCTTCTTCGTAATACTTCTAATACTAGAGCTGTTTGAAATGCACTTCAATACTCCAGAGAATGTAGCATCTTCTACAGGACCATTTGACCTCCTAGTACGAACAGCAGACTGCAATTTGAAAAATTCATTCATGGTTGTTTTGTTTAATATTTGATTGCTCCTTTTTTAATATATACATATACATATACATATATATATATATATATACATGGATAACTGAGTCACAGAGCCATTGTGATAAAAGATTATACATGGTAATATTGCTGATGCTTGAAAATAAAATTAGGCTAATAAGATCAGATACATTTAAAAGAAACCAAATAGGAATAGTATACTGATGGTGCTGATCCCATATGTACCTTGGGGATGTATTTCCAGAAAAAATGCACGATTATTTCCAGTTTCCATTTTGAGTCATTGAATATCTGCAGAAGAAATTTGCAAGATCATGATGTGTAAACACGTTGAAGAACTTGAAGCCTAGGACTACAATAAGGTGAAAAGGCCTTGACCAACTTGTATGAAAACTAGCAAGGAAATTCATGCAAAAGAGAATAATCATGATGAAATCAAGGGAATCATGCAGTTATATATTTGAGATGCTGCTTTGAAAAATGAAGTTAGAGTATACAAAACATATGTATGAATCAGGATATCATGAAAGGCCCGCGAGCTGTATAATGATTCTCGTATCCTGCCACTTGCCACTATATTGCCCACTATTACTGATTGGAGAAATTAAGAAAAGCATAAAGTTCCAAGCATGAGAAGAACGAACGCTGTTAGAAGCAACCTGAAGAAATGGCGAAAGGATCTTTTTATCATAAGTAAGTTCATCCTGTATAATCTCTGCCAGTGGCGTTCTGAAATTTCACCAAAACATATTTTTAGAGAACATGCCCTATTCCAAGTAGAGAAAATATACAGCAGGAAAAATATAAAGGTAGAATCGAGTACCTCACACCATCAGCCCTTGTAGTATGACCTTGCATATCCGCATCCTTTTTTAAGGAATCAAGCTCCATTACCTATGCCAGTTCTCCATTGAGAGCAATAATGAAGAAAAACAATACTTGGACGACCAAAATTGCCAGAATACCTACCATTACCATAAGTTTCAGCATGGCAGCACATGCTATCCCTCCAAAATGAAGTAAGGCAGTTGTCAAAGCAGTATCAATAGCTTCAGGTTGTTTCACCACAGAAGTCTCAGAATCTGGGCGAGCATTGTCGTATTCAGCAAGAAATTGACCCAAGCCACACAGGGTGGTCATACAATCCTTCATTAATCCTTTGTAGTTCATTTTCCTTGAACACTAAAGAGGAAATTTTAAACACAAGCACAGTCAAGATTTCCAATATGCTAGTTGCTATACTAAAAGAAGCCTCCATTTTAAATGCAATACAATATAGTGGACAATCGCCATGTGAATGGTAACTAATACAGGTAAAACAGGGTGAAAAATATATCATACCAGAATCATGTTAAGCAAAGACTCCCGTACAAAGATCCAATTCATGCTTTCTGCATACCATTAAACTTCTTAATTACCATTTACCAGAACTTTATGACGGCAAGACTTGTGAACATAGTAGGGTACCTTTATACATATGAATTCGAGGCACAAAATCTCCTTCAAGAATGCTCACAAGATAATGAAACAATAACATGTTGCTAAGGACCTGCAACAAATTTGAGCAAGGATGTTGACAACGATACTAGACAATAGGCTAAAGCTGATAAAATTTCCATCCATTCCCTTCAAGTTTTTTGCTTTTTGAAACCCCCCTTCAAGTTATATTATCACTTATATGGAAAAAAATGCATAGACTTAATATTATGAGTTATATTACAGTCCCCTCGTGAAGTCAAAATTGTGGTTTGCAATAGACCCTTTTTCAAAGAATGAGCAAACATGCAAAAAAAAAAAAAGGAGAGAACCTTCGTATCTGATGCTTCGAAACTTTCAGCATCAGAGACTTCTGCAAGTCCTTGCAAAATTAGATGAAAACTCTGCAAACAACAGAAACTTCATTGAAGGTTGGATAGTACAAGCACAAAGGAGGATTCTCGAAGCACGTCAATTCAATACTTCAAAGTTACATAACAAAGTCAACTAGCTGAAGAGTACTTATAAGTTATATCAGTAAACATGGTGCTGCCTAAAGATCATCCAATCAAGCAGAAAATTATATAAGGTAAGTTTGGAAGGTAAAACTGACAGGGGGGTCAAGTAGTCCAGCAGTGAGGTCATTAGCCGTAAACCTCTCACTATCTGAAGTGTCAGTGCCTAGAACAAATGGAGTCCAAGCCTATAAAGAAAACGTCACAATTACTAGAGAAGAAAAGCATAATAGCACATTTACATGATTTAGAGATTGAAACTCAGAAATATAAAGTTAAAGATACCTCCTGAAGCACAATTAGTTCATGGGACATACTGGGTCCATCAGCATTCGTTATATACACCCTAGGGAATTGCTGTATAGTAAAACAAGAGAATCAAACTCACGCATAGAGATTTAGAGAAAGAGTTCAATTAGTGATAGCTCTAAATACCCTGTCTAACTCGTTCAAAAGCTGGTAACTACTTGTAATCAGTTCAAGAGACATCCCAAACCTCAAGATTTTGAAAATTGCTTCACACATTTTGCTTCATCAACAAATTCCATGAAATTATAAGGTCAGCAAGTTAGTAAACGTTATTAATCAGAACTCCAATACATGATTCCATATGCTCGACCGAGCTTATATGAATAGATAGAGAAATAGATAGAGAAAGAAGTGGTTTACAACGTCGGTGGCGATTTACTTTCTGGCAAAAGTGAACCCGCACGAACAGCTTCGAGAAAAGCAATTCCTGATAACGAACATCTCGATCAATACAATAAGAACGAAAACACGAAAGAATCGAAGCCACAAAAAGAAAATCGGTTCATCTCTTCACAATTTCCAGCAGTTTTCAGAATCAAACTCGAAATTAAAGTAAAGATCGTACTGTCATCGTCGGCGTCTCGAGTGTGCTTGGTAGCTTCGGATGCGTCGAGAATAGCTAAGGTATTCTCCTCGATTGCTCCTCGAATGCCGCTGCTAGGATTTTCCATTGTACTTGCCTGAGCCCTAACGAAAACAAGGCGAAGTTCGAAATCTTAATTCAGTAGAGAAGATAAAATTGCTTGTTCTTTGTTTCCCGCCAAATTTATAAGCGGGGGAATCGATAAATTTCTGGTGGCGGTGCGTGAGAAATGGAATTAGAACACTGGGAGCAATTTAAATATATATATATGGGCAAGGGAGCAGCAATCTAGCTGCATCTAAAATCTAGTAAACGGTTTGAATCTCATACAGCCCATCAAGAATAAGAAGGAGATTAGAAATTGAGATGATTTTCATTCCTTCTATAATCATATTTTTCAAAAATCACTTTCTTCATTCTTCTTCTAATTATTTTTTATTCTCTCTTCAATAACTTTTCATACATCACATAATCACATCATATTTATTATTTTATTTTTCTCATAAATTTTTATCATAATCATTATATTTATCTCAAACAAACACAAATAATCATTCTTCCCATAATCATTACCTTCACTAGGGGTGCAAGGCAAAACCGAAAATCGAACCGAACCAATCCAATCCAATGGATCGGATCGGTTTTTTAGCACAAAATTGGACATATCGGTTTGTAA
>JBBMKA010000005.1:6861291-6899198 GCA_037833695.1 Sechiopsis laciniata
CCAATTGAAAACCGAACCATTGGTTCTATACTTTATTGGACATTGGATCGGATCCATTTTTAGAAAACCGAAGATATTGGTTTGATTGTCAGCTTGGCACAAAACCGACAAAAACTAAACCGAAATCACCCCTAACCTTCACTCCAAACACAAATAATCATTCCTCACATAATCATTTCTCTTCCTATTCTCCTCCTCGTTACCATTCCCTAATTAATCATTATCATTTCCCTTACTCCAAGTTTCATTGGAAAATTTGGCTGACAGAAATTGAATGTAAATGGTAGTTGACATGGGTTTACAAAATAGAGATTTCTAACCTTTTGAAAATATCTTTTAGGTTAAATTACAAGTTCATCAACTAAACAGGTAAGATTGTGTTTAATTACAAATGTGTGCTTAAACTTCAGAAAGTGTCTAATAGTAGGTGTACTTGGTTTAGATAACACTTAAAAGAAAAGGTATGAACTAACAAAACATAAATTTAGGTTTTTTTTTTTTAAAGGTTTAGTTTAGTAGTTGAGATTGCATGTATTCGTTTAAGTTTTAGGTTTTTTTCTTAAAAAAAATTATTCGTGATGTTCAGTTATAATTATAACTTTACTCGCAAGACAATTCTCTGGTTCTATTCTATTATATTTTGTTATTAAAGTAACTTATAAAAAAATTAATTTAGGAATATAAAGTAACTTATAGAAAAATTATTTTAGGAATATGTGATCACTATCATTTGAATTATAATATCTAAAATCTTTATTTAATTGTGAGGCACTTCATCAAACTTCAAGTTGTAAGTTTGAATGATACAAATTGACATTTTTTTTAGTATAAATTGAAGGGAGAGGTCCAACAAACCTCACATAAAAAGCACAATTGAAAGTCAAATATCAATTTTTATTATCGAACCCGTGATCGTTATATTAAATTGAAACTGCCACTAATCCTTTTGGTACTTACAAATTGACTCAACACAATAATATGTTATAAAAATATCTTAACAATCTTACATAGAGAATAATTACTAAATTATAACTATAAATATATATTGTCAAAAATTATATTGAAGCTATCATGATTTATTAGTTTTTGTTTGAGTTGTACGCGACACGCGTTGTTGAACTGCTGCTTTCTCGTTGCCAAATTACACATCACTCACGGATAGTTTTATTAAAAAAAAAAAATGCATCATTGTATATCCAATATTCAAGAAGAAATACAAAAATAAATATTCATGTAATTATATATTATTTATCTGTAATATAATAAGTTTTCAAAAAATAGAATCGCAAATACTGCAACAAAATCATCTCAAATCTCTGGTGACATAATCAAGCGCCGGAATGCCGGCCTGGAAGAGTTTGAAATACGCCTTCTCCGTCGGATGAATCGCATCAAAAAACAAATACTTACCGGCGTCGACGCACACCGGCGATTTATGATTGCAAAACATCGACATCTCCATCAATCCGGTACCACAGCACCCAACGTCCACTTTCTCAAACCCTAAGATTCAAAATCCACACACCAAATCAGAACAAGCACACAAAAAAATTCGATCGGTTCAATTTCAAGAAAAAAACTGACCTAATTTGCCGGCGTTGTGGACGATATCGATGATGTGATCGTAGGTGTTGATGTAGCCGACGAAAGTGGGGGATTGTTGAGAGAGACGAGCCTGTAGAGAGAGGAGCTCGGCTTGGAGGAGCGCGTTGAAGTCTCTGGCGGCGGCGGAGAAGCGTTCGATGCAGCCGCGTTCGAGCAAGGCGTTGCTGGAGTACAGCGTTATCACCACGGGTACGCACCCCATCGGCGCTAACCCTGGCATCACGAACCTTCTTGCTCCTTCGGCCCATAAGGCCTGCCAAAATATACAAAAAGCCCATTACTTGTGTTTCTCTAATTTCATCCTAAAATTTAAATAAAGTTTTTCCAATTATTTCCATTTAATTTCAATTTATAATTTGGCTAAAACAAGCTTCTTGGTAGCAATATTAACCAATTGGTTAATAATACATGCCATTGGCAAAAGATTTTTTTTTCCTTTTTTTTTTTACCAATGACAATAAACTTAAAGTGACTTAAAACATTTAACTTAAAAAATGCTCTAGAGGTTTTGAAATTGCAAATATTAATTTGATACTATGTCTAAATAATACGAATCAAATTTATAATTTAAATTTAAGCAAATTAGAACATTGTTTTAACATACACACCAATAAAAACACCTAAAATTGAGGAGAAAGAAATATTTAAAAAATAATAATAATAATTGCCAACCGTGTAAATGCTTGAACCTAACCCAAATATGCCAGTACGCCATAAAAAATAAGGTGGGTGAATCTTAAATAAAAAATTGTGCAACTTAATTTGAAGAATCAATACCCACCGAAATAACATTGCAGGAACAATTAAATTAATATCCACATTTAACAATAAGAATAATATTTTTTGGGCACAATAATTCAACGACATTGGTATGAGGCGATGAATCATAAGGTTATGAGTTGAGCCCTCACTCTTAATTATAGTTGAACTTTAACAATATCTTGAACGAGTGAATAATAAAAAAGTTATTTTCTTGAAACTTCCACCCAAAATATAAGTAAATAAAAAAAAAAAAAAAAAAATTAATTAATAAACTTTAAAAGAAAAAAAAAAAAAAAAAAAAAACAAGTGCTGTAAGCATTAATTAATCAAGATCCCAATAAACTTTTATAGTTCATAGATTTAAAAATCTTCCTTTGGTTTGCATGGTCAATTACAATGCTTAAAAATCCTAGACAAATGTAAAAGAAAAGTTTACATGCATGGTTGACTATTTACAGAAATACCCTTGTATCGAATATATAAAGCCTTGACCTGACCCTACAACTTAATGGCATAAATAAATGGTACTAAATGAGAAAGATGAGAAGGATTTATTGTTGTTGGAACCAACAGGTGGAACTGAAAGTCTAATGCATTGGTATTGGGTGGCCAATCATATTAAATTTTGTATCCATTCTAGATATTTACATAATTGATATATACCTACTCAAACTACCTCATAATACACTCCTAAAAGCAAAATAAATTAGCTACAAATCCAAGCTACCCTTCTTTATTATATAGTTTTAATATGAATGTCTTCACCTTCTATGCTGTGGCATTTATATATGCAGGTACACACATTGCAGCTTAATTTACCATGTGATTTTAATAAACATATTTGTCATTTAAGAGACATTTATAATTAGTTAAAATAATCTTTTATTCGTTGTATTACTTTCATACGTTCAATTTTAGTCCATAACTTCTAAAAGAAAACTTATAAAAACTTTTTTTAACAATGAACTAACAATATAGAAACAAAGGTTTAAATCTTCCATTGTTCATGTTGATCACAAAAAAAAGAGCATTATATAATAGTTTTGAGCTTTATTGAAGTATTTAAAATAACATATATAAAACAATTGAATGGTAAATAGTGTTAATGAACTCATTCCTCGGTTTTTCAATATCTTTATAATTACTGTGTAATCTTATCAATTATGCTCTTACGATGTATCCTGGAACCACAATTTAACGACGAATCAATGATGCTACAAATTTAAAAGAGCAAAGTTCTAAGTTCTCAAATCATCAATATATATATATATATATATATATATATATATCAATCAATCATCTACTAATTTAGGGATAGTCTATCTATGCAAGAGATGCCATTGAAATTTTAACTTTAGTTTTTAAAATTAAAATTTTGAAACTAAATTATTATTTTAAAAAACTAGAAATATGCATTACAAAGGTATGGAGCCTACAATCGCCAGCTTTACATGCCTTATCTTTCAATTTCAATTATCATCCCTCGCTATCGGCATGAGCGATAGGAACTTTTTTTTTTTTTTTTTTTTGAAATGAGCGATAGGAACTTTATAGTTTATTCCAACTTCCATACATTATTTCAACCAACTTTTTTTTTTCTTTGTTCTTTCATTATTTTGTACTATTAATAACTTTTCTTTCTCTATCTCTCTTTCTCTCTCTCTTTTTTTTTTTTTTTTTTAAACTCTATCTCTCTCTTCAGTTATAATTACAAAAGTATCATTAATGTTAAAGTATCCCACAATGATAAGGTGATGATATCTTCTAATATTTATAAGGTAAGTGGATTGCTTCTCTTATCATCAAGAAATTTTGAAATGGATATCAACATTATATCTAATATGACAACACAGCACATGAAACCCAAATGGATATTCAGTCAATAAAAATGAAGGTAGGTGGACTACTGTTCTAATTATCAATTAATTTTGAGATTGATATCTACACTATCTAATAAGTTAATAACCGTGTACAAATGCTAAGGTTATAAAAATATATCTTCATAATTAAGAGATCATATGTTCGCATCTTTCCACTCAAGGCTTGAACTACAAAAATTAAAGTTTCTGAAAATTATTAATCATAGCATTCTAGAAACAGACCCAATTTTTTAAAACCATAATGGAACGAACTTTGAAGTTGACAAACTACAATAGTTTTTTTTTTTTTTAATTCAATACTATTTGAGGCAGTCGGTTGAACTCAGCTCTTGTTTGACACTAAGAGGGTGATTTTAAAAGTTGGTAGATGAAAATGAAATAAATCTAAAATTGTATAAACTAAAATGAAATTAAAAACCAAATGTTAATAAGAACAATATATATAGTTGAAGTAGAACCTGGAAAAATAGGGAGATTTGTTGAATGATGAATTGTTGGTAAGCTGAGAGAGAGAATGTCTTTCTTCGAAGAGGCAAGTTGAAATAAGTGATGACAAAATCGTTGGTTCCTGCACTGATAAAAAATACTGTATTTTTTATGTGTTCTTTTGCTCTTTGTTTTCCAATTTCATACTCCAATCTTTGTTTATATTCTTTGAAATACTCCACTTGTGCTGCAACCGACACAACGTTCTGAACAAAACAACACAAAAACAAAATATGTGTATTCATAATTTGAAATTCAGTGCCATCCAAATCTTTAATTTCTGTTTTATACTCATCTTCTTCATCGATTCTCACTCGGTCAATATATTCAGTTTTATACTGTTTTCCTTAAGATCCTCGAACGTGCTATCATGCAAAATAGCATTTCATATTTTCAGTTTAACTTAGATTATTCTTAAAAGACAACGACATAATTCTATTGGTTGTCAAAAAAATAACTAAGTATCATAAATTGAACTCTAGTAAACTCTGATTTTCTCTTTCTTTTTTTTTCTTTTTTTTTTTTACCATTAAACAAACTCTTGCTTTTTTAAAAAAATATAATAATTTATAAGACTTGGAGCATTTTTATTCCAGAATGTTTTGCCCATGCACCAACTGGTTTTCAGATTCACATTATGAATTTTTATACTAGTTTTTATTTACAAATAATTATTCCATTTAGTTGGACCTACATCATTTATAGAAGTAGTTCACATTACATGCTATCTTTCTTTTGTAGGTGAATTTTATCTAACAAATTTCTGTCAAAAATTAATTTCTTTTACCAACTAAAAAAGAGAGAACGCTATATTAAAAGAAAACTACGGTAAAAAAAATTAATATTAAAAAAAAAAAAACTAAAGAAATACTGTTTGGTTAAGATGTTAACGATACTTCAGAGTTACCTTAAATCTAAGGTTAACTTAATTTAGGGTTAGTTTAATCTTATATTTGGTGAACAAGTAAAATCTTGATTAGGCCATGCTTGATTCGCTGGTTGTCTCCATTCCCTGGAATGCACCATCGGAATAGAATATCTTGGAATCATGTATTACGTTGGTTTGTTGGATTCATGTTCCGGAATAAAATATTGTGTTTGGTTCGCTGCTTTGTTCCTCCGAAATGGAATCCTAATAAATTATTATAAATAATAATAACATAATTATGAAATTCTTTTGTTCATTATTATATATATATATATTATAAATTAATATTGATAGTTGAAAACAAATATTACATAAAAAAACATAATTAAATAATTAATTATAAATACTAGTTATCTTCTTTCACTATTATTTAATTTTTCTAGTAATCTTTGATACTATTTAAAAAAATGTTTTATCACCATGACAAATGATGTATACCAAAATTATTTTTAAAAAGTAAATCATGTGATAACAAGATAAAATGACAAAATTAAACAACTAATTAGAAATAAGTAATCTTAATCTTCAATACGAGTAATATGAATGACAAAAATTGTAGTTGAGAACTTCTTAAACAGTGTTGTCAACAATTGTAAAACGGCCAATAATTATATAGTAAAAATAAACAAGTTATAAGAAAATATATTAACAAATAAAAGTCATAAATTAAACAACAATAAGCAATTTAAAATTAAAAAGGAAAAAAAAGAGAGAACATATGTTTACTTGGGAGGTAAAATCATTGATGGTAAAATGAATAAAAATTCATATTTGGGATGAAAAGACATGAAAAAAAAGTTGAAAGAGAAATAATAATGACAAAAATAAAGGGACGTGACAAGAATTTATTATATCTTGAAACTCATACAAAAACTAAGTGAATGGTTAGAATGACATTGAAAAATAGATGATTTTGAAATCAATTCCAAAACCATACTTAAATACTCTGAACCAAACACTGGTTTGAATTTAGATTCCAAATCAACCTAAATCTAACCAGTAAACCAAACATGGCCTCAAGTTAATTAAGTTTGCCTCAAGTTAATTAAGTTGAAACTTTTATTTCAAAGGGTTAGATTTAACTTAATCTAAGGTAAACTTAACTGGTTTATATAACTTAAGTTTATTTAAACCAATCTTTGTTATACACATTTGAGTATTGTTGGATCACCATTAAAATTCTAACATTAAAGAGTAAACAAAATTCAATTTCCAATTTTAGGTTTCAAACAAAAATTCAACTCATTTTTTAACATCCTTTCTCTTTGTTGTTATATATATATATATATAATAATGTAGTGTAAAATGCCTACCCCATGAGCATTTGAGTAATTTTTTAGACCTTAATATATGAGAGTTTTTATGGGAGGAATAAAAGTATAGGTATCAACGACAAAATTCTATAATCCAAAAATAGAAAGAAAAAAATATAATGAAAAATCAAATATGATCCGAGGGATGACCACAATTTTTTTTATATCTAAATATTAATTTGCACTATTAAATTTTGTGAGAATGTCTCATTCATTAATAACTTTTTTTTTACAATTTCTCACCATAATCATTATCTTTACTTTAAATATAAATAATCATTTTTTTAGATTTTCTTTTATTCTTTTCCTCATTACCGTTCTCTCCTTAATCATTATCATTTCTCTTACTCCAAACACACCCTAAAAGGAGTAGAAATGGAGCATTAAAAGAGGCAAATATTCTTGTTGGTTGAGTAATTAGAAAATCAACAAAAAGTTGAAATTGGAAAATGAGAGAAAAAACAAAAGAAATAATAATTGTATAATTTAAAAGAAACAGAGGGTACACGTACCCCAACTGCGGGAGTAAGCGGGTCAAACCCGGAACCGGCGGAGGCAAAACTAACGCCGCTCATCAATTCCTCAATGCTCAGCGTCGGGTCCAAATACGGCGGTACATAATCCTTCACTCCCAAGTAAGAACCTGCCCATATATATACATATATCATTAAACATTTAAATAAATTTATGCGTAAATGGACTAATGTACTTAGTGTTCAAGTATTTCATAATTGTCACACATTAAAAAAGTGGAGGACTCCACTACTACTCCTATCAACGATTGATTTTGATGATATTCAATTTAATAAAATAAAATTTAGATCCGATTTAAGATTCGTAGAGCCCAAAAACAGACCCATCTCGACATGTTAGTATTCCATTATTGTCCTCTCATCACTAATACTTAGCCGAAATTTGAAAGGAAAAAAAAAAACAGAGACGAAGATTTTAATTTTAAATTCGAAATTGGTAAGAAGAATACGTACCTACAAAGTCGGTGCTAAGGCGGCCATTGGAGAATCTTCCGGTGGGGATTTGCAAGGGGAAATCTCTGCCGTAAGGAGGAAAGTTGCTTCTAAATATGGTCGGAACGAAATTGTTGTTGCCGGGATCCACGGTGGAGTCGCCGAACACCAAAAGCGCAGCCACAGACGAGTTGGCCGGAGATTTATTCCGGCGAGCTTGGGTTTTGGAGAAGAACAGAGAGATAAGGAAGATGAGAACCAAACGAGTGTGCTGATTCATGACAAATTCAGAATCGGCGGATTGCGATTGGGGGAATCAGAGGCCGACAGAAACGGCGGAATTCAAGTGCGGCTGACTCCGGTACTGGTCTGCCAGTTTTTATTGTTGTGATATTTTTGCATGACCAAACTGCCCTTGTGGGCCTTTTTTTTTTTTTTTTTTTTTTTTTCTATTGATTGAATATTAGTTAGCCTGAGAATCTTGTTCGTTGTATTAATGGTGGAGATGAAATGTAAAATCACATTTCCCTCCCGGTTGGGTTTTCACTTCAAAATTAGTTAAAGCAGCCAGAACCCAATAGTAATTGTCTGATTGATAAAGGATACATAGTAAAATTATGAACTTGTTGGTAAGTACCGTGTGTATGTTTTTTATTTATGCAAATTAATAATTAACATCATATTAAATCATTAAAAAACACAAAAGAAGATGTGTCTCTTGTAATGGTAAGTATACACATCATACTTACTAATTTGTTTTTGATAGAAAATAGTGAAGTGGAAGTACTTTGGAGTGGTTAACTACTCGTTTGAAGATTGATGTTAAGTAATGAAATAATCAACTACTTATTTGGGGATTGAGGTTAATAGTAGTTGAATGATAAATTTGATGTAAAGTTTAATAAGATTTAATGTGAAATTTAAAAGAGGGGTTGAAGAGTGATTAACCGTGATGATTTACTACAAAAAACAAAAGAGCAATTATTAACCACTCCTCATGTCCAAAAAACAAACATACTCTCATAAGTTGGTAAGTTTTATTGAAGGATATATATCTTTGTTCACACGTCATTTATTGTAGGAATAAAACTTACCACGGTATATTAATATTTTATTTTTAAAAATTTTCAATTAATCTTTCCATCAAACATTTTTCTTTCTATTAATCGATTGTAGTAAATATACCCACCATACTTATAAACAAGAGATAAGTTTCGGTCTTACCATAGAATATAGAAACAACGTGACACGTGTACATGAAGTTTGGAATTTTATTAATTTAATTTGTGCTTATATTACCATTTCGAAAGTTTGTATGGAGAAGTGAACTTTAAAAACATTAATATGAGGGTTTACAAAATTTTCTCAGATGGTGAAAGACCCAATCATCAGTTTGTTAAAGCCTTGAATGCTATGAATTCTGAAAGTGGCTTGATATTTGAGTTCAGTAACTCTCTAATTGTTCTTGAAGGTTTATGACTTATTCTTTGGGATGCTCTGATTTCTCTAGTTGGATACTCTAAATCTGCATCTTTCAGTCTTCAACTCTAAGTCCCCTGCAAACGAGAGAGTGTTATAAGAGATTTGTGGTATTGGGCTCCATCCATAGGCCTTTGGGCCTAACATTGGGCTTGAGTATCATAAGTTTTTAAGCCTACAACATGAACTTGTAATTAGTTTTAAATCCTAAATGTCATTTTTTGTTTTACAAAACAAAATGTAAATAAGACGGTCTGTTTAATTAATTTTATTCTGGTCTGTCATAAAATATCAGTGGAATTGAGTAACATTTTAGTTTTTCAAAACTATAAAGAATTTAAATCTTCAGCTTCAAGTAACAACACATGTCTAAATATCACCGAGTCAACAAGATTATTGATATAAAAAGTTTTACTCCATAAGAATTTTTGGTACCGCCTATACAATGTAGTATACAATATTACCTATTGAGAGGCAAGTATTGCTCTTATTTGTACATGTAAAAGTTAGTATAAAAGATTGAAAAGCAAACTAAAATTTATTATTAAAAAGATAAGACAAAATACAACAAACTCACATTAGTAATAAAAAAATATATTAATTTGAAAGTTGATGATAAAAAAGATTACAAATTAGTAATACGTATAATATTAGCAGTCTCCGTACATTTCTACTAAAAAAAAAAGCAGTATTTGTACATTTGTTCATCACAAAACCAACATAAAATGAGTATATATATATATATATTCAATTGTTACATCATCTTTTATCCAATTATTTATTTTACCCCTCATCAAACCTACCATGTAACTAATAATTTATTCAATTGTTACATCATAACAGTAAACAAATAAAACAAAAGGAAAAATAAAGATCAAATGAAATCAAATCTTGCAGCTCAGAAATGATCTGTCGTTGAATGAATTTGTTACGAGGGGACATGTCAGAGTTTCCTGTCAAGCTTTCTTTTGGTCGGGTCGGGCGGAGGAAACCGAATGAATGAAGAACCGTCGCCGCTAAGAACTAAATTGGGCAACAATTGAGATGGGTTGTTGTCGGAATTATGGTCGAAACTAATGAAATTGGCAGAAGAATTGTAATAATCGACAGCGGCGGCGGCGGAGGAATCGTTGGCGGCGGCGTTTTTTAATTTGATCTGTGAATGGAGAAGATTGGCGGCGGCGGTTGAGCTGCACTGCCGGGGTTGTGTTTGGTAAAAAACTTTAGAGACAACTAATTCGCCGTCTTTCTCTTCCTCGCTGGTTCCGAGGTGGTATTGGTGCATGACCCAGTTGGTTTTTTCGGGCTTTCTTTGGCGGCCGTAGTTTGTGTACAGAACAAGGATTTTCTTGAAACCTTTGACGGCGCCGCCGACCATTACGGGTCGCGTCTTGCCGGTTTTGTGCCAACGGGTTTCGTTGCCTTCCTCGTCCGTGTGGACTTTGCGCCGTTTTCTTGTGCCGGTCGTGTACGCCTTGGATGGTCGGTGGAAAAAATGCCGGATTTGCCCGTCTTTGCTAACTCCTGCCAATTTCGTCACTCTTTAGAATTCTTTTGTGTGTTCAAATTCAACCACTAGAAAATCAAGTAAGCCATGCAAAAGTAAGCTAACAACTTTTTTATTATTATTATTATTTTTTATTTTTTTTATTTGGTTTACATCAACTTTGCCTATTTGTTTTAATATCTATATTTTTCAAAAATTAAGTTAATATCTTTCCCAACTACTTAAAGTTCAAGTTTCACAAGTAAACTTAAATGTCTCTCGAGTTTGGACTTTGACACGAACACACGTGCCTCAAGTATTAGATCAATATTCATGATATTGGCCAACAAATATAGTACGGCATACATAAAGACCAAAAATAATTATGAGTTCAAATTTTCTATTTCTAATGGTTCTAAATTTAAAAAATAAAATAATAATAATACATGGTATTATGTTAAGTAGACTTAATCTGGCAATAATTAATATACATTCTCCATCAAGAAGCTCTAGGTTTAAATCTTTGAACTTTAAGTATGTTGTATTAAAATAATAATAATCTTACATTATATCATAATATCATAATATTGGTAGGAGATAAATAATATTGCTCTTTTGCATAGTGGAAGCCGACCTATACATGTGCTTGAGACATGTCTAGCATATATAACATGTAACATTTCGAAAGTATATATAGTAAATTTTAGTATTCTTGTATTAATTACATAAAATTTTTAAAAATATTTTTTATACAGCAAAAAAATTTAATTTTGTTTGTTTTCAATCAATTTCACTTGTTTGTTTAATTTCACTAATTTTTTTTTTATTAATTTAATTTGATTGAAACCCATCCATTTCACTGTTTAATTAAAGTTATGAATTTAATTTGATTGGAATCAATTTTTGCTATATCTAAAAATTTTCTAAAATTTTGAAATCGATATAAAAAAAAATGCTATTGTTGAAGAAACCTCTCACATAGGCATATAATTATCATTTCAAAGAACAAAATAAAATTTAAATCTAATTTCAGAAAAGAGATAGTATGGAATATAGAGGTAGAAATAACATTTACGATATATATTCATTCTTTACTTTTTTTTTTTTTTTTTTTGAGAATTTTTCATTCTTTACTTTGTTGAGCAGATACATACAGTTGAAATATATAATTAAAAGGAAAAGGAAAAAAAAAAAAAAAAAAAAAAAAAACTTCATGACTCATGAGGTATTAAGACTTTAATGTGTGAAACAGGCCTTAAATAAATAAGGAATATTTTACTACTGTTCACTATTTATAAATAATTTAAGAGAAATTCTTTTAAACAGTGAACTTTATATATGAATATATAATTGTTTAAAATCGTGAGAATTGAAACAAGAACATGGGCAAAGAGTTTCCAAGAAACTAAAAACATTTTACATTCTTAAAAGTCAAAACAATCGATGGTTATATGTTTCTTTCAAAACGATATTCTATTTCTAAATAGAGACATAACTTCTAACTAGTCTTAGTAACATATTAAAAATAAAATAAATAAACCTTTAAGAAATAAAAATGTTTTGGGGTCAATTTATACAGGTGAAAATTCCAATGTTGTAAACAATCAAATGATATGTATCTTGAGAATAGTCGAAATACTCATAAATATATTAGACTATCATAAATTTAAAAAAAAAAACATAACTTTTGTATATGAGAGTTTGAGTGCCAAATTTACTCTTTTTTAAATTTGAAGTTAAAATTACTTTCATTTAGTTACTATTAGATAATGTGGAGTTCCATCTCCCAATTATAAATATTTGTAAGACTTTTCACTTGTTCAATGTAAGATAATTGTGAGATTTTAACCATTAGGATTCAAACTGTTGTAAAAAAAAATTATTATAATTATTATTATTATTTTTTTTTAAACTTACAACTCAAACTTATCAAACAACATTCATAAGAAACTACTAAATTTCAATTCTACGAACTAATTTAAATCTTACTTTTCACCTTCAAAATCAAATTTTACTAAACCTTAAATAAAGCAAACAAACAATAAACCTTTCATTAAAACTTTCGCAAAAATATATGCAATTTCAGAACTTTAACAACATCCCCTTGATCACTGTCAAAAAAAACAACAACAACAACTCCTTGATCAATGGTAAACAACATTCTCCTACAACATTATCCATACAATAGTTAATGTTAGGATCTCATAATTGTCTCACATTAGAAAAGTGGAAAATCCAACAACAATATAAAAGAGATATACTCCTTCATTGTCAATTGATTTTGAGGTAGAACTTCATATTCTCTAATAGTTAAAACTTTATTTCTAAAAAAAAATAATAATAATAATTTCTTTTGTAAAACTTTCATATTTGTCTATAAATTTCTTATTTATTTGATAACTATTTCAACTTTCTAACTTTAAATCTGATGGGATCATTAATTTTACAAATTTTAAATAAGTAAACTTCAAACTTTGTGTCCAATTGGCCATTGGATTATTAGACACTATTATTTTTAATTAACAATGCTATTAAACATAAAATTAAATTTTGTGCCTAACACAATATTTGAATTTTCAATTTTGTGTCCAATAAATAACAAAATTGAAATATTTTTTAAAAAAACAAGAAGTTCAAAAATTTTAATATATAAGAAACTTTGCCAACAAGCAGTAGCTTAGTAGGATTTAACTCTTCTAATGAAAAAAAAGAAGATTGATTATTATGTCAACAACAATGGGCAATTTACCATGTGTCGCAGACCATATGTATTTTTGTAAATAAAAAAATATCCAATGGGTAAAAATAGTTTAAACACGCCAAAAATAAAATAAAATAAAATAAATCAAAGACTTATTTTTATAAATATTGATTAGAAATTCAAAGACCTATTAGGTTGATTCAAATTGAAAATTTTAAGGATTATTAAACTTGTAATTCGTCATATTTTTTTAATAATATGATATAGGATATCAAATGATTTGAAGCTGATCCGAAAACGAACTCAAAGTAAAATTAGTAGAATGATAATAACAATTAATCCATTCATTAGGAATTGGAATTTCAAATGTGGTTGAATTAAAAATCATATGTATAAAATAATAATAAATAAAGAAATAAAAAGGGTACCTGGAAGCTTCTGAGGGTGAGTATAGCAAATGCCATTCTCCCCTTGAAGAGTAGGAATAAACTCATCAATAAGAGGATGAAGCTTTGTAACATCAGACGACAATGATTTACCCTCTAAATGCTCCAAAATTTCCTGATCCGTTGGATCAAATTTCACCCCCGCTGGTAGCCCAGGCAAATCATGAATCCCACCCTTCAATTAATTACATTCTAAATCAATAGAATTCATACATTCATAACTACAAAAAAATTAACTCTCTCTATAAAAAAAAAACTAATAATAATTACATTTTGTTTTTACCTTGTCCTGAAACTGAATCTGATGGCCGCAGGATGGGCATCGGACGGTGGAAAAAGCGTTGTTGGATAATTGATCAATTGGAGCCGACGACTCGTCGTCCGAGCCACTGCACCAAGTCATCATCTTTCAGCTGTGGTTTCGAGCCACTCCAACATAAGAACAAAAAGGACCCTATAATTGCCCAACACACACTATTTATTTATTTTATTTTATGATTCTTTTTTCTTTATTTTTCTTTATTTTTTTTTTTTTAGAAATTAGGTTGGATGTATAAAAGGAAAAAAAAAAAAGAAAAAAAAGAAAGAGTTTTCTAGAAATAGGAAAAGAGGTTGCTTCGACGCCAAGTTTCCAAATGCTTGCGTATCTACCCATGTACATATGACACCATCATATAAATTTATATTGATTTTGTTTTGGATAATAAGAATGAAAAAGATTATAGTAACAGAATAAAACATATAAGAGAATGATTATCCAAAAGTGAAAAAAATGATTACAGAAATAATGAGATAAATAGAATGATTATGAATAAAAATAAAATAACGAATATGATATGTGTGAAAAATAATTATAAGAAGAATAAAAAATAGATAAAAAGATATATAAAAAAATTTGTTATGGAAAAATGAAACTATGGAAAGGATGATTGTGCTTTGATCTCTTTGCCTCAAACATTTCAAACCTCATTCATGTGGTCAAGAGAGCTCTACTCTTGTTATCTTGTCATATGAAATTATTATTAAATTTACTAACTTATGAACTTAAAGGCCTATGAGTTAATGAATGGTTTAAGATAATTCAACAATTTTATATTTACTATGATATTTATTTCATTTTATATAAACTACCAAATATTCAATTTTAATCTTCTTATTTAACAAAAAAACCCTTATAAAATAGAACCAAATGATAACTTATGTTAATATCAAGTAAAATGGGTTCAATGATAAAAATAATAAAAATACATATAGAAAGAGCATATCTTTTTAGAAAAATGATTTTTTTTTTAAAAGTTTATACAATTTACCCGCCTCAATTCTTATTAAACAATGCATCTAATCCTTCAATATTTAGATGTAAAAAAATAGTATAAAAATAATTTATAGATACGTGATAACAATAAATTAAATTTTAAAAAATGATAGAAAAGTAATTTATAAGTAGGTAACCAAAATAGCTTGAATGAATAATTTGTTAGTTTAGGATGAAATTCTTTTTTACCACTAAATCATCCATGACGATTTATTTTAATTTAAGATATATGAATTAAAATTCAACATTTAAAAGTTAAAATAAATTCAAAATCAGGTCCATTTGAACACTAAACCAATCTATGACGATTTATTATAATTTAAGACCATATATGAATTAAAATTCAACATTTAAAAGTTCAAACAAATTTCAAAATATAAAAAAATAAATAATATTTAAACTTAAATGATGACATGAAAAAAGGGAAGATGCATGGGCAAGAGTAGAGATGGGGCAAAATTGGATTCTTCAGTTTCACCATCTTTTAGGCCCTAAAAAAATGGTGGGTTTGTTTGGTTGGATGGATAAAAGGCAGCTGCAGTGTCAAACTTGGAGTCGGATTAAAGCTTTGTAAGATTGAATTTCAATATACAAAAAAAATAAAAATACGTATCAACACACACCAATCAAAAAGAATAATAATAATTAAAATTCACACACACACACACATATATATATATGATCTTACTTACCTGTCTGTATATTCCGATTTAATCTCTTCCTTTACGTACACTTCAAAGCTCAAGCAAGGTATCAATTTATTTATTATTATTATTATTATTTTTTTTTGGCTGATGAGGTAAAGGCCGAAAAGGGGAAAACAGACAGAGTTTCTGTGTCTTTGAGGTTTCTTTTTTGGGACAAAAAAAAAATGCAAAATTGAAACTGAAAATGGGATTAACAATAAGAATATTGGGATTTCGTGAAAGTGTATTTATGGTTTTGCGAGTTGCAGAGGGAGAGAGCTAATTGTTATTAATAAGATGCCTAAAATTAATATCATAGCTTCAATTAGACGCACATTATTGGCAGGGATTTTGCTCTCTGTGGTTGAGTACATACTTCGGCTCCCTGTCGTTCTGTTGGGAGTCTTTGTAACGACATGAACAATTTTTATTAGTTTTTTTCTTAAAGAAAAATAATCTATAAAAAAAGTGCATTGGTGATTTCGGTTCGGTTTTTATCAATTTTGCGTCAAACCGATAATCAAACTGAAATCTTTAGTTTTTCAATAATTGGATTCGAACCGATGCTGATAAAGTACAAACATGTTGGTTCGCTTTCATTGATTCGGATTGATTTTTATTTTAATAAAAATTGAATACATTTTTTTCATATTTTTATTTGGTTTTTTATTAGGAAACTCGGAAGATTCGTCAAATTTAGGAAAAATATTACGAATATAATCAATTTTTTAAAAAAATTACAAATGTAGTCATTGGTTATTAATTAATATTTATAATACCATATTAAAATATATTAATGATTATGTATGCAAATATTTTTGTGAAACTAACTCATCTACTATAATTTCCCTTTTTGATTAAAAAATTTACTAACAAAAAAATAACCTTTTTTGTAAATAACACAATATTTAAGTATTTTGCTTTATATTTCACACTTTAACTGCTTATTCCATAAAATCTCAATACCAATATATTATGATCTTTTTTAGTATTTATACACTCTCATATCGATTTATATATAATTAGTTCTTCCATAAAAAAATTGATCTAGACCAATATATTTCAATTTTCTAAAATATCTAACAGAATGATCCAGTATTATTCTAAAAATCGAACCAATTCATTAAATCTGTTTGGTTTTGTCAAATTTTCCTTTTTTCTTTTACCCGTGTGGAACTATAAAATGATATTGATAGAACATTGTAAAAGAAAACAAGTTATATGCATTCTAAATTTAGGGGGTGTTTGTTTGTTGTATTTATGGAGAATTTTTAAATGAGTATTTACTAACTACGGCTTAAAAAATTACATAAAAATAAATTATTGTAACTACTCAAAACAACTTTTCATTTTAACTACTTGAAATAACTCATCATTTCTAAAAATTCATTTCAAACTATTCAAAATAACTCATAGTTTCTAACCACTCATTTCTAATCATACATTTATAACTAATGAAACTAAGTTATTTTTTAGCCATTGATTTACTATCATTCGTTTTTTAACTATTCAAAATAATTTTTCATTTCAAATTTACATTCGAACAAGTTATTGTCATTTAATTCCTCTACAAAAAAAAAAAAAAAAAAAAAAAAGTTGCATCAAGTTGTGAAGAACTATTACAAAAATGTAAATTTTCTAACTAATTAAAATAATTATTGAGAAATTACAAAAATCTAAATTTTCTAACTAATTAAAAAAAATTATATGTATTCTAAATTTAGAAGTGTATTTGTTTTTTTGGACATAAGGGTGGAGTGAGGTGGGAGAAAATGAAGTGGTTAATAGTAGTATGAAGTGGTTAACTACTCGTTTGGGGATTGAGGTTAATAAAAGTAGAGTAATCAACTACTTATTTGGAGATTAAGGTTAAGAATGGTTGATATAATATATATATATATATATATATTTTGAAAATGTGGTTGAAGTAAATAATAACAATTATGTACTTATAATTAAAAAATTATGAATTTTAATTATTCGCCTCAATTGTTCTTGACTGATCTTAAAAAGTATTTTTATATTTTTTAATTTAATAATAATTCAAATTGAAAAATTCAAATTCGTGACATATTTAAGATAATTAAAAACTATCATATTGAATTATCAATTTTTAGATTTTGTTACTAAATATATTAGTAACATGAATTCAACAAACAATAATAAATTTTAAAATTTTGGACTAAATTTTCCATTGAATAGACGGTTAAAATGTAAATTATTAAGAAAGTAGTAGAAATATATTGACCAAAAACTTGTAAAAATATATTCTTCTAGAAAATAAAAAAATAGAAAGTAATAGGATATAATGGTTTTATTAAGAAAAAGTAAACAAAATATATTATATAATAGTTAAAATATTTGTTTCCTAACACAAAAATAGAAAGAAGAAAAAATTCATAACTTCAAAATATATATTTTTTTCTCACCTAACTTTATTAAATTTTGTTTCTTATTTTTATTATTTTTAAAATATTAACTACTAGAAAAATAAAATAACTAAAATGTTAATTTAATATACTTTTAATTTTGTTTAATTTTTATTCTTTTAATTTTAAATATCAAATTTTAATCTTTATAACGATAATACAATTAAAATTTAGTATTTGTTATTAATTTATTACTATATTTCATTTGCAATTTTGTTCTTATTAATTTTTCATAATTTTAGAAATATATTTACATTAAATTTTTTATTTAAAAAAATGAGGTTGCTTATGAATTAAAATTATTATTAATTGATAATTTTTTATGAAATAATTAATTTCAAAATCGAATTCTGTGTTAAATTAAATTACTACCAAACTAACGCTTTGACTTTTTCAATAGAATTAAAATTGTTTTTATAAATAAATATTTTAATATTAATATTAGCCGAGATTAAAAGATAAGTTTGATGAATTTAATGTGGAATTTGATAAAAGAATTTTACAAAATATATATATATATATAAAATTCGAAGAGTGCTTAAAGAGTGATTGAAGAAGGATTAAAAGTGGTTGTTTACTACAAAAAAACAAACGAAAGCTTGTTGAGGAGGGGTTATTAACCACTTCTCATGTCCAAAATACAAACATACCCTCAAACATGTGTTTCACTTAGATCTATAAATATTAATGTAAAATTTGAAAAGAAAAAAAATAAAAATAATTTTAGATAGAATTGTCAGGCTGGGTCAAAATTCAAACGTAGAATTTTGGCTACAGTCAACTGAATGGAAGGAGGAGATGAAATAATACAATGGGCATGGCCGTACGTGAAAATTTGTCTGCATACGTGTACCATCATTATGAATGCCGTCAACGTCTGTAATCTTCTTCCACAAGCTGAAGCAACAAGAAGCTTAGGCATCAAGCTTCACGAAATTTACAAAACATTATTACTATAATTTTTAATACATTAAATTTGATTGTAGTCAATATTGAAAATAATTATTTGATTTAAATTATTTGTTCATTTTTTTTCAATTATCAACCTTAATTATTTTAATTATTTTAGTTTGATTATTTTTGTACTCAAAATATATTAAATTTCTTAAATAAATGAAATCATATTTAATAAATAAAAGATTTAAAAAATAAATCACATATCATATTACTTTCCTATTCAATCATTTTTTAACAATTTAAGTCATGTCTTAATGTAAACTATTTTTTATGTTCGCATATACAGTTTAATTTAGACTATATTTTTATTTGTTGGAAATACAAACAAAGTAGTATAGTAATTCTATATTGGTATCTTGAGTTTATAAAACAAAACAAACATTTTCATTGTGATGAGACCTTTTGGGTGAAATAAAAAACAAAGTTATGAGAGTATATGTTCAAAGTGGACAATATCATATCAATGTGGAGATCCAGGTTAAATTTGTCGTCCTTTAACAAATTGTATCAGAGTTGGGCTCTTGACTTAACCATATCGGAAGAACCTCAAGAATAAAACAAAGATTTGTGAGCCTCAATATGGGGTATGAAATAATCATGATGAAAATCTGTGGTTGAGACGACTTATGTGTTCTCCAGTGGGAGTGCTTCTGAATGTTCTCGTGATCGAGCATCTGTGAACTCCAGTGTGGGAGTTCTTCTAAAATGGTTGCATTGGTGAGTGGTAGCTATTGTGCACTCAAACATAAATCAAGTAGATTCGTAGTTTGGTTTTACGATTTGCTCAAGTGTAATTCGAAAAGATTTGTAGTTTGAGTTAAGGTGTGCTCAAGTATAAATCGGAAAATGACTATTAGTAAGGAAGACTCGCATGCGGTATTTTGTTAGAGGAGAGGATTGTTGGGAATACAAACAAAGTGTAGATCTTGGACTTATAAGAAAAGACAACCATCTCCAATGGTATACGTCCTTTTGAGTGAAACATAAAACAAAGCTACGAGGATGTATGCCCAAAATATACAATATCATAGCAATGTGAAGATCTGAGTTAGGTTTGTCGTCTCTTAACATTACTTTTAACTAAGAAACAGAAAAATAAATTTAAAATCGAAAGGAACGGTAGCCTGATGTGATGATTTTATTGTTTGGTGGTAATCCAATTCAACAATATGATCACATATTCAATCCCGATAATCAATATTCGGCTTTCATTTATTTGTGAGCAGTATTTCCTTTTTGTAGGGTTTGTGGTCCCCCTCCCTCAACTATATTAAATGGTTCATAATACATTTTCATATAATCAACTAATTAACCAATATCATAATTTTTTACAAAAGAATAATTAACTTTCGTGTACTTAATTTATTACTAATGACTTGAAATATTTGTAGAATTATTAAATTATAATAACTAAGTTTTAATTTTAAAATATATAAAGGTAGTAAATTATAAATTTTTCTAAATCACATAAATTAATTTGGCAATTTAACCAATCTTTTATATGGATAACTTGATTCCTCTTCTTTTTTACTTGAGTTTAACAACCATTAAAAATAAAAGATCTAAATTCATCCTTTCTGGATTTAACTAGATTTAGTCAATATTAATTTTGATTATAAACCAAAATCCGACGTCCCTTAAAAGAAAAGAAAAAAAAAAAAACTTCTGTCTTATCCTTTAGGGGTGATTATATTTAGGGGTTGGGAGAGAAAAGTATTTCAACATGGTGTTTGTTTTTTTGTATATCATAACATCTCCCAACTCTTTTTGACACTCCACCAAATCTATTTAATTATCTCAAACTTCAAATAAAACCTCATTACAATAATATATATATATAAAAAATAAAATTATTCTTTCTCAAGTACCGATGTCTATAAAGTTTTCCCAACATCTCCTTTTGAAAATACAAATTCTCGAAAAAAAATTTTGACATCTCATCTCCAAATTATCAATTCTCACTCAAATACTTCATCCTTCCAAGTCACTCTACTTTCTCTTTCTCTTTCATTTCATCTCCTCTCATTTCATAATTCCAAAATCCAATCATTTACACCAACCATTTGAGGTGATTGAATTTTGGAGTTATGAAAGGAGAAGAAATGAAATGGAAGAGAAAGAGAAAGAGGAAGTAGAGTGATTCGAAGGGATCAAATATTTGTTTGGGAATTGATGTTTTGAAAAAGAAATACCAAAAAAACTTTTTGGAAATTTGTATTTTGGAAAAACTTTATGGAGATTAGTGGTAAAGAGAGAAAATTTTTATTTTATATTAATTTTTTTTATTGTAATGAAATTTGATTTGAATTTTAATAAAATTAAATAAATTTGATGAGTTGTGAAAAGCAATTGAGAATGAATTGATAAAATTTGTGACATACAAAAAAACAAACCAAAGGTCGGGATACCTTCCCCTACTTTCTTCTCTTATCTCCTAAATCTAATCACCTCCTTATTATAAGTGGTTGGTGTAAATGATGTTTTGACTAAATAATTTAAAAGCATTATATATGGAGGGTTTAAATGTCCCCCGGATTTTTATCCTAAATAGCAAGTCCCCCGGATTAATTATGCATTGAAATTGAGTTTTATATGACGACCATTCTTTTTTTTTTTTAACAAACTATTTAATATATATTGACATGCATTTGCACATTCCAGACTACTATCAAATGTTAAGGTAGGTATAAGGTAACTTATAACTAATTAACATGAATGATTTTTTGTAACAGATAAATTTTAAACTGAACGAAACATTAATTTCAAGTTAAAACAATGAACATAAAGATATCAAATGTTACAAAACTTGGCAAATATTGTTAATAATTTTAAGTTTGATTTATTATATTACATTAAAAAATATAAAATGATATCTTAAAACTAGAAAATGAGTTGTGAAACAAATATCTCGTTAATTTAAAAGAAACTAAATTACTTGCATGATTGTCCATTTTAATCATGAATAGCATTTCCTCATAAATTTATTATTTAAATATTCATTTTAACAGAGTTTAATTGGTGGATTGAGGTTATTTGTTTAAATTTCCTTACATTGTTGGCCAATTATGAACAAAAAAAATAAAACTAAACTGAATTTATATATAATAAATTAATATCCAGGATATGTATATAAGATTGGAAGACTTTGTGTTTCAAAAAAAAAAAGAAAAAAAAAAGAAAGACTTTGGTCCTCCACCTCCATTATTTGATAATTTTTTTTTGAAAAAAGGGGAGAAATTTATGTTGCAATTGTAGCAAAACTTTGTTGACAGTGACTGTAGAGGTTGACTTCAGTCAACTCATGTCTAACTTCATTTCACTTTTATATATCATATAAAATTTGTTGTAATAGTAAATTTCAAAGTATCTATTATAATTATAGCAATTTTAAAAAAATATTTCATACAAGGTAACATTTGAAATATTTAAATTAATTACAACAGTTTCAAGTTTCATTCATTGAAACCTATTCATTTCATTTGATTTAATTCTATTAATTTTACTTTTTTTACAGATTCAAACTTATAAATTTTGTGAGTAATTAATTACAACAATTTCAAGTTCATTCATTGAAACCTATTCATTTCATTTGATTTAATTCTATTAATTTCACTTATTTTACTGATTCAAACCTATAAATTTTGTGAGTATCAATTCTAATTGAATAAATCTTTAATATATTTGATTTCTTTTCTAAATTTTTGACATTTATAGTTTTTTTTTTCCTCATAAAATGTATTAGTAAAATGAATCTAAAATATGTAATATAAAAATTTGAAAAGTCTGAAAATGAAGCAGATTGAGACATGTACCTAAGAAATCAGGCTCTAACTAGAATCATACTACCTTTGATTTTTGTTATATGAAAATACAAATTTCCACTCTGATGAACTTTCCACACATTTTCTCGATTTGATTTAAAAGTATAACCATTATTACACGCTATATTTGCATAAGAAGTCCTAAATATTGACCTTAGATTTATATACGGTTACTCTAAATGTGTGTGTGTTTTTTTTTAAGATGATTATGAATTTGTGTTTTTGTCAACCTCAAAATGGTGAAATATGGCTAACAAGAGCATTAATTCGATAACAATATACATCCAATGACTAAGAGGTCTTGGATTTAAATCTCTAATCCAATTATTTAACTCAACAAAAAAAAAAAAAGGATTATGCAACATAGCCTCGGAGAAAAGTTGTCATATTAGGCTTAGTAAATGTACAAAACATTAGTCACAACTTCTTTTTTTTTTTTACACAATTAGTCATAACTTTCGGTCTATCCTAAAAATAATAATAAATAAATAAATAAAGAGAAATTTGTATTGGACAAACTCTTCTCACAAAATAATTATAAATGTAGATAAATTTTAAAATATTTACCTTCATAATTATTAATACGTTTTAATACTCCATTATAAATACTCATAAATACAATATTATGTATTATAAATATTTATTAATATTGTACTACTCATAAATATGATTATGGATGCTAATTTTTTTTTTTTTTTAAGTAACTATTTTTATAATTATTTTCTAATTTTGAATAGTGTCATAAGTTTCCCATAAATAAATAGAGAAATTACAACCCAAAAAAAAAAAAAAATCAACTTACAAGCTCTATTATTATCTTTTAAAGAAACTTTAAAACTAAAGTTGGCTATTTGAAACGATTTCTGACTTAATAAGCCCACTTCGAGTTTTACTTGGGCCATTGTCCAAATGGCCCATATAAAAGCCCACTAGCAATAGGGCAGTGGTATAGCCTTTTTAAAAAAAAAAAAATTTTTTTATAAAACAATTTAACGGAGTATGGTGCATTTCCAATTTAATCCACAAACAGGAGAAATGTATGTTTCTTTTTGTTGTTTTTTATTAACTTTTAAATTTAATAACATTCTCGAACTCATGACCAACTTTTATTTTTTCTTAAATTAAAACTCATAACCAACTTGTTACTAAAGTGATATGGGATAGATTATCAAATTAATATGGATATTAATAAATAAATAAAAATTGTAAATACTGTTATTTAATGGATTCTGTTTCTTTTCTCAAATAATAATGCATTTTGTTTATTTTTTTTTTCTCTAGGATCATTTATTAAAAATGAAAAATACAAATCATATAACATTACTCAACCTCTAGGGTAAGAAAGTCACACTTATATAGCGATAAATACCTTACCTTTTCTGTACTGTGTCATACAAATTAAATTTACTTCTGTATTCTTATTCCATTAAAAAAAAAAAAAACAAAAAACAAAAAATGGCAATGACATGAGAAGATGAGACAGGGAATTCAAAATTTGAAATTTGCAAAATAAATTAATAAACGCTTAAAATCCCACATATGAATGGGTAGAATTAATTTTGTCCAGAAAATAGTACAGTATATAAATAAGGCTTTGGTCCCATATTTAATTTTAAAATAAAAACATACAATTCCCTTCCCAGTACGTAACAGAACCGAACCATAAATTATTATCTACATTAAATTGTGGAAAGTTGAACTGGCATATTTTTCTTTTACAACATCTTCAAAAAAATAATAAAATAAAACATTAGGTGATATATTTGAATGATTAACCTTTGTAGTTATTATGTTTTATATGAGGCTATTAAGACTGCACTCTGGTCGGCATTTGAATAAAAAAGTGCATTCTTATTTTTATTTTCCCCTTAAAGAATACTTATTATTATTATTATTATTATTATTATTATTATATTTTTTAGATCTTAAAGAATACTTATCAAGTACTTATTTTGCCTCCAAAACAAAATTTAAGGTACTCTATATGGAAAAAAAAAAATATATATCAACAATTAAAGAAACATTATCAAATAGTTTCCGAGCTTATAATTGGTTGAAAAAAAACACTATGTAGGTTTAAAAGGATTATTTGAAATTTGATAAATCATAAGATTAGTCGCTAAATTTTTAAGTTTGTATCAAATAAGTTATCATCAATATATATTTGAGCATATAACATAAAAGAAATAAAATCCATGACATCTTGACTACTACTTAATTTAAATAAATAAATATATATTTGAAATTTGAGATTTATTTTATTTTTGTCTATGTATATTAAATGTGTAATTTTAATTCACATACTTACAATCAAATTTAAATTTACTTTTATAATGAATTAGAAGTTATATTTTATAACCATATGAATTGGTGGTACATTGGTTATCTTGATTTGTGAAAATACATTTCAATTTTACGGTCACAAGTTAGATCATGAAAATTGATATTAAAGTTATAGTTTATAGATACCTATTAAATAATATTAATAATAATACAAAAAATAAAATCTTAATTTTTTTTTTCTTCAAAATCTTAAATCAATACACCAAAATGATGTTATAATAGTTCTAGGAGATTGAGATGTATATTAATTAATATTCATTATTTGTATAATAATTGTTAATGACTCAAAAAGGAGATAAAAGATTCATTTGATATTTACAATTTAAAAAGTGCCTTATTAGTAACCTTTTTTTTTTTTAGAATGTCTAATTAGTTACCTTAACTTTTATTTTTGTGTCTAAAAGATTACTAAACTCTAACGTAGTTTGAAATGTGTAATTTTAAGAATGTTTGAAAAGTTTCTTAACTATCAATTTTGCACCTTAGTTTGAAAATTTAAGATACAAACTAACATATTGAGTTTAAATTTAAATTTGATGTATAACGAAATTCAATACTTGTAATTCCGTAGATTTTAGATATGCAAATATTCTAAAATGTTGAATGATTGAATGATGTATAAAAATAGACCAATACAAATTTAAAGAACTATTAAACAAAAAAACGAAATTTTATGCACTATTACCTTTAAAATTTCAAATAATATAAAATTTGAAAGTTCAAAATACTTTGCTTTGGTTTGCTGGTTGGAATCTGTAATTGCTCGGAATACAGCATCGGAATAGAATTCTCTGAAATCATGTATTAGAGTGTTTGATTCACTGGTTTGCTTCATAATAAAATATTGTGTTTGATTCGCTCTATTGTTCCTCCAGAATGGAATTCTAATAAATTATTATAAATATAAATAATAACAAAAAATTTATGAAATTCTTTTATTCATTATTATTATTATATAATATTATTAAAAAGTAATAATATTGATATAATTGCAAGCCTACACAATAATATTGATAATAATAGTAATACTAATAATAATAAATATTATTTTTAAGTTTATAATTATGATTATAATAATTATTAGTTAGTTAATAACAATTTTCAATTGAATAAATATATTTGCAAACAAATTCGTTAAAATAGTTGAAAACAAATGTTGTATAAAAAATATAATTGAATAACTAATTAGAAATACTAGTGACCTTCTTTCACTATTATTTAAATTTTTAGTAATCTTTGATGCTATTTAAAAAATGTTTTATTACCATGTTACAAATGATGTATACCAAAATTATTTTTAAAAAGTAAATCATGTGATAACAAGATAGAATGACACAATTAAACAAGTAATTAAAAATATAAGTAATTTTCTTAAAGACGAATAATATGAATGTAATAATTGTAGTTTGGGACTTCTTAAACAATGTTGTCAATTATAGTAAAACGACCTATAATTACATAATAAAAATAAAAAAGTTATAAGAAAAGATATTAACAAATAAAAGTCATAAATTAAAGCACAACAAACCATTTAGATATTAAAAAAAAAAAAAACATACTTACTTGGAAGGTAAAATAGTTGATGTTAAAATGAATAAAAATTCATATTTGGAGTGAAAAGATGTGAAAAAAAGGTTGAGAGAAAAATAATAATGACAAAAATGAAGAGATATGACAATAATTTATTATATTTTGAAACTTACACCAAAACCATGGTTAAATACGGTAAACCAAACATTGATTTGGATTTGAATTCCAAAGCAACCCAAATCCAACCAATGAACCAAACATAGCCTAAGAGTTATAACATACTTTCGTCCAAGGTGGCCAACCAACATGAAAAACATGAAGGGATTTGCCCGAGAATTGACAGCTCTCGGGCAAGAAGAAAAATAATGAAAGTGATCACTACACTTTCAAAGTCTATTTTAATTGATTAGTGAATTTAGCATAATGCATAGTGCATAATGATATAATTTTTTTTATACTTCTAATACCTTACTAGATAATGTAAACATGAATTTTATATTTATATATATATATATATATAAATAGACAAAATTAAAAGTTCACAAATTATTGGATATACCAAATTAGAGTAGTTGATCAGTAGTATTAATGTATATCGAATGACCAATAAATTATAGATTCAAATCTTCCTGTTGTAATCTAAAAAAGAAGTAACTTATCAGATATAAAATTGAAAGTTCAAAATATTATAACATAGACAATTTGACAATTTGAGGATCCTAAAAGTTAAGTTGATAGGTTCGGGTTAAATCTAACCATTAATCTAATTCCAATCATAGGGATAAAATTGAAATGTATTAAATGTACCCCAAAAAAAACTTGGATATTTGAATGCAATTGATTTGATTCGGTTCCGTTAGATAGTGGAGTTTAATGTGAAAATGAAAGAAAACAAAAGAATATAAATAAAATAAACAAGGCACTTACTACCACTACTTGTGCACAACCACAACTACAACCCCACCCAACAACTATTATTTCTTGCTGTAAAAAAAAAAAAAAAAGCTATTATTTATTTTACCCCTCAACAATTATACAAAATATGTTGAATCAAATTTTAGATCTACTACTAAAATTAAAGTGCAAATTAAATATAGATCCAATTCCAAAATAAAAGCAATACCAAATAGAGATGAAATCATAAACAAATTTAAAGAATAAATTAATACACCGATATAAAGTGGTTCGAACTACCATACTACACGGTTCAGAATGTAAGATGATCAATTTTGATTACTCACTCATAATTGTCATTGATGGATATCAAAAGCTCTCAAATTTGGTAGCTATAGTTTCTCTCAAAAGATTAAGAAAACTCATGGAACTTTATATATATACTATTCACACACCCACAATTGGTTAGTTAACCTAACTTCAAGCCTAACCCAAATTTACTAAACTCATCGTATGGATTAATACAATTGATTTGTAATTCATATTTAACAAAATATATACCTAAACCTTAGTGCAAGTTCTTAACAAAAACAAATATGTACCGAACTATATCTTAAGAGAGTTGTTTTTCTATAAAATGAGATGATAATCGATGAGATGGCTAAGTAAGAATTTGAAAGTATATGTGACATTGTTTATAATATTATTTACATAAATTGAATTGGTAGTTAATGTGTAAAAAATGATTGTATAAGACTATAAGTTATTTTAACCACGTCATTTAAATGAATTAATGAAAACAACCATTTAAATATTTTATAGAGTGGTAAATAAAGGTATTTGAAATAGTACAATAGCGATTATAATACTTTAATTTGATTCAAATATAGGTTGACTGTTTTTTTGTCTATAGATCTATAACCCACTTGAGTCTTAGAGTAATTAAAACGACTATAATTTTTTTTAAATACAAGTTGAGAGAAGAAATCACAAATCCTATATAGATGGTATGCTCTCAAATAAATGAAAATCAAATACTTATTTTCGTAGTCATGGTATTAAACTAGATCATCTTTAAATAATGAAACCAACATGTTATAAAATTTCAGTTTAAAACAACTATAAGTAACAACTTTAAATTAATAACAAAAATAATTATCATATATTGAAAATATGAAGCTATTTTATATTAATTATTGGAATCAAAAAAAGGAAACTTATGAGATTAATCAAAATGTAGAAAATAATTATAAATTTAGTCATTTTAAAAAAAACATATGTAGTCATTGATATTAATGAGTATTGTCACACACTCTAAAATAATACTGATATTAATTAGTATTTATTATATAGTATATTGATATTAATGATAATTTATAACACCTTATTAAAACGTATTAATAATTATGGATGCAAATACTTTAAAATTTGACTACATTTATAATTATTTAAGAAAAAATAGTGCATCCAATACAATTATTCAAATATCACCCTTCATAATAGGTAAGAGATCATTTGAATAGCTAATGAGAATTGAATTCCATTGGCATTATTTATGATATGATAGCAAAGAAAATACAAATTAAAAATCTAAAATATTGTTGATTAAAAAATAAACAAAAAATTATTGTGTCTGACGCATTTTTTAAGAAAAATACTTAGTAACTTAGGAAAAATGATCAACAAATCTTATATAAAAAATATTATTATTCTCAAATGAGAATCAATTAATAAAGTTAAAATAAATTAACACCAAATAAGATAATTAACACCCTACCAACTCATTCGGTCATGAACAAACTCTACTAGAATAACTGTGAATACATAAATTAAAAAAACAAATAATCATGTAACGCCATTGGCAAACTCAACCTGAAAAACTGTAATTTTTTTCAGTTCAATGTGATTAAATTAACTTATCTATTTTTGTCGGAATTAGAAAACAGGCCCACAAGAAAAACCAGCACATGGGATTAATTGCAAAAGATTCTCTTCCTGGTCTTTCACAAAATACTTCATAAAAATTAGAATTTTTCTACTGGAAAATTGCAATTTACAAATTTTAAGAAACCCAACCATTTTCTGAACAGCATAAAATTTCACTATAATCATGTTAGATTCAGCAAAGCAAACAAATTTACATCCAAATCGTTCAAGAGCAATGCTGCCCATCTAAATTTCATTTCCCCATTAAAAGAAACCAAACCAGCAGGAACATGGGAAGTTGTAAAACTTGGGAAATTTTAGTATGAACTGGAAGATTTTTAAGGAACCAAATCAACCTGTGTTTTGTTCTACGCTACACTTCCCTGATCTGAAGCTTCTTCATAATAGTAAGGGGTTAACTTTCCATCTTTATTCCTGGTTAAGATTTGGTTCTCAACCCCAACTTCTTGCAACATTTTCACCACTTTTCTCATTGATGGCCTGTTTATGGGCAGAGGGTTGGTGCAGAGAAGGCCAATGTTGAGGACTCTACATATTTCTTCCTTGAAACAACTGTCCAGTTTCGAGTCGATGACTTGGTCAATCCCGTCTTGATCCAATTTGAAACACACCCATTTCACCAAGTCCTTCTCCCCAAACTCTGGATCGATTGGGAGCCTCCCGGTTATGAGCTCGAGGATTACCACGCCGAAGCTGTATATGTCGCTTTTCTCGTTTACTCGGAGTGTATAGGCATACTCTGCAATATATGATCAAGTGAGGACAATTAGGAAAAGATGCAAAAGAATGGGAATGAACAAATTGGTACTAATAAGTATTATAATCATGAAGGAAATTGCTTGTTGGTCAGACCAAGTTCAATAACTAGTTTGATTCACTAACCAGGAGCAATGTAACCACAAGATCCTGCGATGACCGACATGGACTTCGGGCCCTTTGGAGTTGAATCAATGACCTTAGCTACACCGAAATCAGCCAACCGTGCTCCAAAATCACCATCCAACAAGATATTGTTAGACTTAACATCTCGGTGAACGATCGGAGGGACACAGTCGTGATGAAGATAAGAAAGCCCTTCAGCAGCATCTAGAGCTATCTTAAACCTTGTAGGCCAATCCAACAGTCCTTTTTTACTACTATGAAGCAAATCTCCCAAGCTTCCATTAGGCATATATTCATATACCAAAAGTTTGTAGTCTCTTGTAACACAGCAGCACCACAACTTCACAATGTTCTTGTGCCTAATCTTTCCCAGAGTATCAATTTCGGCTTCGAAACCATTGTCTTGAACTTGACCCTTCTCGACATCGCCTTTTTCGAATTCTTTTCTCATCCCTCCAAACAGCTTCTTAACTGCGACGGCCTCGCCATTGTTGAGCACAACCTTGTAAACTTTACCAGAAGATCCACTGCCAATGATGTTATCTTCATCAAGACATTCCAAGATCTCATATTCACTGAAATCCAACTTGTGGAAAGACATTAATGTCCATTTTCCCTTCTCCATTTCTCTCTTTGCCATCTTGAACTTCCTGTATCTAAGGTAAAACCAGACGACGCCGACGATCAATACGATGCAGGCGAGGAAGAAGACGAAACGTAGCAACCAGAGATAGCCTTCCCTCTTGCCTTCATCTTTGCTGTTTTTGCACAATCTGTCCAAATGTCCACACAAATCTGGATTCCCCAAAAAACTATTTCCGTAGTTTCCTTTGGCTAAAAATGGAGGAAGCTCTCCAGACAAGTAATTGTTAGATAAATTAAGCAGATTCAGATTCAAATTCTGTAACCCAATTGGGATTTTTCCAGAAAACAGATTTCCAGAAAGATCAAGGTAATTAAGAACAGGCAAATCCCCAATTTCTTCAGGAATTTCGCCAGATAATTCGTTGTTGGCTAAGTTGAGTTCATTGAGATTCTTCCAGGATTTGATTCCACTGGGAAGTTTTCCAGAGATTTCATTATTTTGAAGATCCAAACTCGAAAGCTGCTTGAGATTCAAAACACTTGGAGGTAGTGATCCGTTGAGTTTGTTATCAGTTGCTAAAAACTTCACAAGATTCTCCAACCGACCCAATTCCGCCGGAATCGCGCCGGTGAAGTTGTTTTTCGAGATCATGAAAATAGAAAGGTTCTTCGCAGTGGCAATGGCGGTTGAAATCTTTCCAGAAAACGAATTACTCACCAGCTCAAACAGATACACATGTGGGAGCCCCCAAAATCCCGCCGGAACCTCGCCGGAAAACTGATTGTAACCCAATCGCACCCTTGTCAAACTCTGGCACCCACCAAAACTCGCCGGAATCTGCCCGGAAAACTGGTTGTTGATCATCAGAAGCTCCTCCAACTTGCCCTTCTGGCACAAATGCCGTGGGAGTTCGCCAGAAAACTGGTTGTTAGAAACATCAACCCATCGCAGCGGCGAGTACTTCCCAAGATTTCCCGGTAACTCGCCGCTGAGCCGGTTACTGAACAATCTGAGCTCGTACAAACCCGGCGAGTTCGCAATGCTTTCCGGTAACTTCCCCACAAACTTGTTTTCATAGAGATTGAGACTCTCAAGCGGCAATCTACACAGCTCATCAGGGATCGAACCAGTCAAACCATTCATCGAAGCATCAAACAGCCGCAATTTGCTAAGATTCGAAAACCCAGAAGGCAAATCCCCTGTTAACGAGTTATTATACAACTCAATCTGAACCACACTACTTAACTCCGTCAACGAATTGGGAATCGGACCATTAAGATTATTCAACGCCAAGTCCAAATCGGTCAGCCGTTTCAACCCACCAAGAGACTCCGGAATTTCCCCAACCAAATTACACTGAGTCAACCAAAGCACTTCAAGATTCGTCAAATTCCCAAACTCCACCGGAATCCGGCTCGGCAAAAACGGGTTATAAGACAGATTCAACATCCTCAACGACGTAATGTTACCTAAAAACGCCGGAACGGGCCCATCGAGAAGATTAGAAACCAGAGACAGAACCTCCAAGTTCGGAAACAGAGCAAAACTCGCCGGAATGTCGCCGGAGAAGTTGTTGCCAGTCAAATCCAGGTACCGGAGGCTCGTTAGATCAGAAATCGAAGTGGGTATTTCGCCGGTGAGGAGATTTTGAGAGAGATCGAGATGTTTGAGGCTGGAGCACTCGGAAATGGCAGAGGGAAGGGTAGAATTGATGGAATTGTTAAAAAGGGACAGAGAAGAGAGATTGTGGAGGCGGCAGAGGAGAAGGGGAAATGGGCCGGCGAGGTTGGCGCCGGAGAGGTCGAGGGAGTGGACGGAGTTGGTTGATGGGTCGCAGGCGACGCCGAACCAGGAGCAGGGAGTGTCGTTGCGGTCGTTCCATGACCGGAGAACGGAATCTGGGTCGTCGAGGGAGAGTTTAACGGCGTGGAGATAGAGACCTTCTTGGGTTAGGGAAAGGGAAAGGAGATTAGGGTTTGAGAAGAAGAGGATTAGTAATGGGAGAAGAAGAAGCATTGTTGAAGGTTTTCTGGTCGGTGAAAATGGAGTTCAGAATAGGTGTAGAAATCAACCGGCAGAGTTTTGTTGCAGAGCCCTTCACTCAGAGACAGCTGCAATGAGAGTGAGCTTGAGGAAGGACATAAAAAAAAAGATGGAAATTATGAATTTGAATTATTATTTAATGGATTATATTTTAAAAGTTGCAATTTTATCTACAATTTTTTCATTAAATCATATCTCAGTATAAGAACATTTTTTTAACATGGTTATTCGAATATGCTACCATGTAGATACCTGCTAGGTTAAAATTTTTTCGATAATTATATCTTAAATTTGAATAATTATTAATAATCTTTCTCTTAAAAAATAAAAATAAAAATAAAAATCATAATCTTTCTAAACTCGTTGATAAATTTTCTAAAAACATTATCTTAAAGGTGTTTTTGTACGGGCCGAATGAATTATAAAAGCAAAAATCATTTTGATGAGGTAGATTTGATATTTTATTTTTCGATATAATTATTAGATTTGTGTTGTAAATTTATGTTTGACAGATTTATTTAACGTGCAAGTCTTAATTTTGTGTACAAGTTATCTACATAAATTAGTTTTCTCCAAAAAAAAAAAAAAAAAAAAAACTACATAAATGAGTAGGTTTGTGAAGATTTTTATATTTCTATGTTAAAATTAGTTTATGAATTATTTGTAAATTGAATGGAAGAGTAAATTTTGTAATATGTATTTAAATTTATGGGTCAGTGTGATGAAAAATAAAAGTTTAGGGGGTTTTTGAAAAGAAGTCCTGTGTTTTAAAAGAATTTGTGATGTAAGGTTGGTTGGTTTCGGTTTTAGTGAAAATTGACACTTAAATTGATCTATACTGAAATCAATACTGGAATCAATCTATCAGTTAAGTTGGGTGTTGACTGAGAAATTTCGGCCAATGGTAAAATGTCACGTCATTATCCTAAATTTAATGACGAAATTAAAGCAAATTTTGAGACAATATTTCTCAAGATTAAACCAGGCCAAAAGTTGGTTTATCTTGATTTTGGTTCAAAATTAAACTAGACCAAAGTTCATTTAGTGAACCAAGCTCAAGGGCCAGGATCGAAGGCCCATCAAAACCCAGACCCATGGTCCACAGAACTCTATAAATAGAGGAGCTCTCGTTCATTTGAAAGAGTCAGAAATTTAGAGTTCCAGAGAGAATTCCACCAAACTGAATACCCTCCAAATTTCCAATGATCAAACAGCCTTTGAAGTCCAAAATCACTTCGAAAGTCAAGCAATTCCACAAACAAGCAATCTAATATGAAGAACGCTCATATTGTTCTTCAAATCAAGAACATACATTCAGAGAGAACGAATCAGAGGACCAAGCATAGAGATCAAACCACTTTCGCACAAAATCATCTCCAAATTCAAGTTCAACTCCACAAATCAAAATTTCTCCGAAAATCTCGTGTGAACATTGGATAGTTCATTTAATTTAATTTATATATTTTGGTTAAAAATATATTTATTATACAATTTTTTTTTAATGAAATTTAATAATTAATTTAAAAAAATTAAATACACCTATAATTTTTTGAAACACATATGAATTTAAAGTAATTTTACAATAATTTAAAATAAGAAATCTAATTAATTATATGAAAATGATTAATATTATAAGAAAGAAGTTTTAGGTGATAATCATGAATGAAGTGGTTGCTCTTGCCATCGTCTCCTCCACTCACTCCTGTCGATAACTGATTTTGCGTTCTTACATTTAATCTCTCAATTGGTTGACTCTTTCTTTGTGGGGGAGTATTTTCAAAGACGTTGTTCAATAATTATTTTGTTTTTTGTTTTTTGTTTTTAAAATTTAAATCTAAAATAACTATTTTACTATATATTTTTTTTTGGTTGAATATTTAAATTTTATCTATATTTTTAGAAATCAAACTAAAATTTGAAAACAAAAAAGTAATTTCCAAAAATTTGTTTTTCTTTTTAAAATTTAGTCAGTATTCACTTACTTTCTTGAAGTAAGATGAATACATTGTAAGAAATATAGAACATATTATAAAAAATTTGAGTAAAATAAGCTAAAATTTCAAAAATCAAATGGTTATCAAACACCGTCTCTTAACTTCTTGACTATTGTGTTAGACAATTTGCCACTAAATCTATCTAATTCTTTTAGAACCATTCCTCTTTTTTTTTCATTGATTATTTTTATTGTTAGTTACACGTATGAAGTTCAAAAAATGAGGGACTAAATATTAACAAAATTTTGTTTAGACGGATAGCAAAATCTTGACATTTTAAACCAATGTTAAAATTTAGATTTTGAATGGTCCAATAGGAATAATTTGTCTCTTATGGGTGACAATATGGTCCAAGGTCAAGTGTGCTCTTCTTGAAATCATAAATTTGAAGTGTTTATAAAGATTAATTTTTTAGGCAACTCTAATTTTAGTTTCGATCTTACCATATATACTGGTGCTACACTTTAAGGTAGATTACTAGAATTTAGAGAAGTAAAGCTTGGAATTGGGTCATTAAAAAAAATAAAAATAAATAAAATAAATAAATAAAACTGTTCAATTATAACTTTGTTTATCAATTAAATTAAATGGTTGTAGTTAATGAAAATGTAATGGGTGAATTAAAAGTAGGAGTGATATTGATTCGATTTTCTTTGATTTTAGGTTAAATTGAAAACCGAATTGATCCACTCAATTTTACAAAAAGAGAAACCGAACAAATGTCCAATAAAAAGCAAAACCATTGGTTCGGTTTTTCTTGATTTTTAGGCCAAACCGAGAACCGATTCGATCTAATTGATTTCACAACAAAAATGACTGAATCGATGTCCAATAAAAGATAAAATTATTGGTTCGATTTTCTTCGATTCGATTCTTCTACGGTTTAATTCTTTTTTACTATTTTACTTCCAATCCACATTTTAATTTTGTTTCTCTAAAAAAAATCCTCATAATTTATAATTAAATTAAACAAAATAATTAGTCATTTACCAATAAAAATTTAAACTAACATTTAAATATAAAAATGAATGTAAATAAATTAATATTGGTTCAGTTTGATTTTTATTATTTTTTACAAATGAAAATCGATCTGATCCAATAACTTTCGATTTTCTTCAAATAAAAGCTATTATATCCAATATTATGTAAAAAATTTAAACTAATTCAATAAATCAATTTGGTTCGGTTCAATTTTGTCCTTTTTTTTTTTTTTTTATCGTTACCCCTTATTAAAAGGCAGAGAACAAACGTAGGATGTGGAAAGGAAAGCAGGGGGCGGGCGTGAATGTTAATCACATCAGCAAATGCTGACAAGTGACCGTAGGATCTTGGGGGGCCTGGATACGATCGGACGGCTGATGTTGCCTTGAGTTGATGCATTCCTGCATAGTTGACCGACTTCAACTCCCTCTCTTTTTCTCTCCGACCATTGTCGCTCTTTTATTTATTTATTTATTCATTTTTAATTTCAAGCATTTAAAATTTATTATTTCAAATAAGTATTTTAAAATCAGATTCCATCAATTCACTCTATTTATTTCCACTTCCCATGCGTCCTTTTCATTTTTTAACTATGCGATTTTTTTAATAAATATATTATTTTACAATTTCAATCTAGATTTCATTTTGTTTTTAACACTCTTAATTTAGATTTTGTTTAAAAAAGACTAGTGCACACATGCGAAAAAATATAATTGTATTGACTAATTTTTGTTACCCATTGGTTTGGCTTCCTACGAGGAGATGACTTGTAATTTATTGGTTGTTTTTATTTATTTATTTATTTTTGTCTGGTTTCAGTTTTTTTAAAAAATTTTGTTGTACAAGTGAATACTTTTAATTCTCTACTTGAAATAAAATTTATGATTAAAATTGGATGCGTTGAACATAACTTGGTTTTGTCTCAAAACAAAATTACGAGTAATAAGAATGTACACATTTTGAATAATAAAAGAATTATTAATATACCAACAAAAATTAAAATAAAAGAATTATTGAGTTTTGAAAGGGAGTACTGAAAATTTATCCATAAAAAATCAATATACTTTTATTTTTTTGATCGTACTTAAATTTAAGTAAAACTTTGGAGTGTGTTTGTTTTTTGGACACGAGGAGTTGATTTGGATGAGAATGTGACCCAACATTTTACCTTCAAGCTACTTAGAAGGGATCTTCATTTACTTGTAGATGGTTACAAAATCATAAAGAATGGTTACAAAACCATCAATTTTCGGATTTATGACTATTTACATGTAATTTTAGGTTTAAACTTTTCATTTATGTGTTTTTAGGTTATATTTTTGCAAAAGAGTCATTAAGGTAACTATGTTAGTTTCCTTTTTTTAGGTTTAATTTTCTTATGACAATTTTCCTTTTTTAGGTTTAATTTTCTTATGGTAATTTTCCTTTTTAGGTTTAATTTTCTTAGG
>JBBMKA010000005.1:6916688-6946256 GCA_037833695.1 Sechiopsis laciniata
AGATAATTTCATCAACAAATATATTTTTATTTAAAAATTAAAGGGGTAAAGTATAGAAAAAAATATTAAAAAAAAAAAAATTAGACGGGGCGGGGATCGGGGATTGGGGAATACATTCTCCGTCCCCGATTAGCCCACGGGAAAATTTTCCCCCGTCCCCGTTCCCCGCCTAACCGGGGATTCCCCGCGGGGACCCGACCCCGCAGGGAAAATGGACACCTCTACATTGATTTGTCTATTGTACTAATTTTTAAATAAAACAAATTAATGGAAATAATTCAATTTGCACTTGACTTATCATTATTATTATTTGCCAAAATTCCAATTTAATTTAGAAACTAAACTTAGTTAATATTGTAATTTTATTATTATTTTATTGTTATTTTAAGACTATTAATTTTTTACAATTTTAAGACTTTATTTAATTTTTGCCAATTCATCCACTGGTTAAAAAAAATGAAAAATACATGTAAACTCACTGATTTTAGAAATGTAATTTTTGCACAAATTTACATTTTTTTAGTACAGGTGAACTAGAATAATAACTATCAAAATTTACAAATTTTAACAAACAAAACAAATATATTATTAATTTTCTTCAAATATTATGAAAAATGGAGGATAAAATATCATTTTCGTTCCTAAATTTTCAAAAGTATAGTTTTAGTATTTAAACTTTGAGATTAGTTTTATTTTAATATAATCGAATTTTAATTCCTCTATTAGAAAAATTTTAAAAGAAAAATGTCCCTATAATAAATTTGAAGTTAATATGAATAGGAGTTGGCTTGGTTAATAATTTCAATACAATCAAAATTAAAATGTCAATATTTTAAAATTTATAGAGGAATATCGTAAATCTTTTAAAGAAAAATAAACTAAAAAATATTATAAGGACCAAATTTAAGTTTTGTTTTTTTGTTGTTTTTTTTTTTTTTGAAATGTCTCAAGTTTTGTTTTTGTTGATAGTTTAAATATTAAAATAGAAAAAACCTCTCACTTCAACAATTAAATTTATTATTTTTTTAATGTATTTTAAAAATAGAATAAACATCAAAGTTGATGGATTAAATTAGATATTTTACCCAAAAAGAATATCATAAATATGTTTTATATTTATAGAAAGCAAATAAGAAAACTTTTATAACAAGTTTTAATATAAAAATTTATTGGAAAAAGTAAAGATTGCAATAATTTTCAAATTTAAGGTTACGATTTCAAAATTTCTATTAAAAAAAATGTAGAAAAAAGTCAAGATTGCAAAATGTAGTCTTAAATCTTAAAATGTAATCGAGAGTTTAGTATAAAAAATGATAAGTGCATGATAAAATTAGTAGTAAAGATGTATTTTTATCACAATTTAGTTATACATGGAAAGGTCTTTTTTTAGGAAATAATAATAATAATAATAATAATAAAAGAAGATAAAAATGCTACCTATTTGGGATAAATAAATCCGAAACAAATCTGACAAAAGATTTGGGGAAGCTACAAAAAAGTAAGATGGAGGAAAAGATTTAATATTTTGGACACATTTTCCAAAGAGAAAAATTAACTCAAAAGGTGTCCTATATCATTTCCTAATTTTTGACATTTGTAACAATTTTGTTATAATAATTAAGGAAAATATTCCCTAACGAAACAATGAAATAATCGTACCGTACGTTATTTATTCGATATCCATTGGAAATTTGACTGCTTTTTTTCTTGCGTTTTGACCGTCTGCCACGCTTTTACCTGCCACCCTAACCATCCCTTGAACTGGTTGTTTTTAGTAGGATATTATATATATTGCAAAAATAAATTATATAATTTTAATATTAATTTTTTCAAATTTATCAGTTATTCAACGACATACTCGACGATTAAGAAATTTTGAGTTTGAATTTTCACTTCTAATAATTATAATTCATAAAAAAAAAAAAAAAAAAAACTCAAATGCAGTAATTAAGAGACCCACCCAAAGGGAAAAAGTGACAAGATTTAATTCTTAATTTCACTTGGTTTCTACCTAATCAATGGATTAAAATAAAACTCACATGCATCCATCCCAACCCTCTGGATCTCACTTTACTAAATAGAAAAAAAAAAGTGTATATATTATAATGTCATTGTAAAGTGAAAAATAAAAGCTAAAAATCCAATACTTTTAAAGTTGAGATATGCACACTGCACAGGGAAGAACAAGTAATATATCATGTCAGCATATTTATTCTAATATGTTTGAGTTTAATGGATAGGTAACTATGTAAGCATCCTCAATACAGTAATGAATATCTTTTTGGGCTTTTTCCCCTTAACACCCCCAACCACAAATCATTTTTGTCACTTTTCTTAATTACATTAATTTCTGTATAGTTCATACTTTCCTAAGCCATTTATTTCCATGCTTCAATTTTTACTACTATTGTCTCTACATCAATTATTGTACGGAATATTTTGGGTTATGTTTGGTGTGTGAGTTTGTTGATTTGAAAACACAATAATACGAGAAAAACTTGACTATTTATTTATAAGTGACACCTATATTTTACCTATTCGTTTCTTTTGGTGCCATACAAATCTTTTCTTTTCTTTATTTTCTAATATTATTTTTTTTTATAAACAAAATTTTGTGTGACACCAAATATGTCAAATAGATAAAATGTAGGAGTTATCTACACATGAACAAGTGGACAAGTTTTACTCTAATACTATTTGTTAATCCTCGCTCTTAGACTTGATCATGTCGGGGAATATTTAATTTTATCAAAATGCTTTTACTTTATATATATCCGAAGGTGTATATGTTCAACAATATTTGGAGAGAGTATTCGTAATCTCTTAATTATTAGGTTTTATAAGATGACGCTAGAGCTCTATTAATTGACGAAAGATTTATAAACCAAGCTTACTCTTTCCAGATAACCTAAATACAACCGTAGCCGCAACTTGTAATAGAGAAGATTAAAAAGAAAAAAAATTTCAACAGACATGGAATAATTTTCCTATCAACACACATCTCGTAAAAAACAATTTAAAATGGACGCATGGTTCTTTACAAGAAGTGTGTTGATAAATCTCGATGGCAACTTTTTAAACCAATTTATCATGCAAACTCCTGACTCATGATCACTAGATTTTGTTTGTGTGTGTTTTTTATTTATTTATATTTTTATTTATTTTTTGTAAAAATTAATGAAAAGTTAGACAAAAATGTGTGGAGTAAATAATGAGATATTGATTTTGATGGGCTACCGGACATGAGACAGAGACATTGAATTTGTTTGTATGGAGCAGCAAACACGAAGCTCCACAGTTTTAGACAAAATGATTTCTGAATAATGTTGTTTACAGCACACCCCTCGAAATCCCATGCCTTAATTTTCTCAAAACATATTAGATAAATATTTCACTCGCTTTCTTGAATTTTCAATTCAATTAGACAGTCTTTTTTGTTTTTTATTTTTTAAATTAAACCAACGACCATAACCTTTCTATCCAAAATTGCTACAACAATTTCTTATATTTCAATCCAAATGAGACTTTTCAAATTAACCGCAATATTTGAAGGTGAGAAGATTTAAATCCGTAACTCTAATTTGTAACTTTGAGATTGTTAATACAAGATGTCAATTGATCTATACTCATTTTAGTTTGTTAGTGGTTAAAGAACTTCTGTTACATTATAGCAAGTTCAACCATAATTGTGAGTGTGAGAATTGAGTCTATGTCTTCTTAATCATGGAAATGGTATGTTTTGTTCTTGAAAACTTATATATTTTGCAATATATTATTGAAAGACTATAAAATTTTTAAGTGTGAAGTAAATTGATAAAAAATTGAAAGTTTGAAAGAGTGATTGTAGCATATATCAATAACTTATCTTAAAAGTTTTTTCATTTAAAAATCCTCACATTTTTTGCTCTTCTAATTGTAATATGCTTAAAAAAAAGTAAACTTTTTGCACATCAACTCAAATAGAAGACTAAAAAGTTGAAAGGATTAAAATAGGCACCTTGAAGCAAGGTAAAATTTAGACATAATATTTAAAGTTTGTAACTTTAAATTTCTCAAATGTAATGTAACCAAACAAAAACATTGACTGATCCATTAATCATCCTTGATTATAAAAAACAAATCACTTTAGATATACATAAAATAAGAATGATGATTTGAGCTTCACATTTTATTGTGATAGAGATGTGACTAACAGTGGTCCAAAGAGAAGAAAGAACTAACTACACCCATAATGATGATCAAAGTACTTTGTATACTTAAATATGTGACAAAAAGAAAAAATATTTTTAGATCTTAGAGGCATAGAGCCCAAGATGTGTGTGGGGTCAATGGAGAGTTTTATTTTAAACTTTGATGCAGAAAAATGGGCCAAATTTCATTATAGTAAGTTTGATTAATCTGATAAAGAAAATGGAACAGTAAAGGCAATGGTGGCTCCAACCCATTTGAGTTTGTTCTTTCCCACAATCATAATTGTCCTCTTGCTTCTTTACACATTTTTTTTTTCTTTCTTTTTTCTTCCATTTCCCACTATCTTTCACTTCAGTTCCCAACCATTTTCCCCACCATTTTCTTTTCTCTCTGTTTTCACTTTACTTTTCTAAACATAGCTTTATTCAGGTAGAGGCTAGCAATTTGTCTTTGATTTGAACATAGTGTTTTTAAAGAATAATTACTAGAAAAATACTTTTTATTATTATTTTGAATTCAAGAACATGTGAGACTTGAACTCCACAACGAAACCAAGAGGTTATTAAATGATATATGATACCATTGAAATATATTCATTTTGGCTATTTTTTTTTAATTATTATTACCTTTTGATTTGTTGATTGATAAGATAATATATTAATTAGTTGAATTAGGTTTAAAGATAGAAAATGCTTAATTTTGGTCTATAACTCTTTAGAAAAATCAAATTTAGTTTTTGCTGTAATTTTTCCATCTAATATCTACTGACATGATACACATTCAGCCAACTTATGTGGTGACCAACACATGCCTACACAATAGGAACAAAGACATCATCCAATCCACCATATCTATTTGATTACATAATTGATAATAAACTAATGTTAAAAGTATATTTTTAATCTTAGATTTTGGAGGAAGTTTCTAGCCACCTAAAGTAAATTTCCTTGAATTTTATTACAATTTTGAATTTATTAATTACAAAATTGAAAGCTCGAATAGTGCCTTTAATAATTTTAAAGTTAGAGACCTATTACTAGATGATTAAATTTCTAACATTAAAGTATTTCAACAAAAATTTTGGTCCAACTTGGCCTTCTATTCTCTCTCCTACTTCCCTAAAATATTATTGGAGATAACATAAGCATGGAGATTCCAAGAGATTTTTTGCTTCCTTTTTAATAAAAAAGAAGTGAGTCAGGATTCTCTCTCTCTCCTTTTTATTTTTTATTTTATTTTATTTTATTTTTTTTAAAATTTATTTATTGCTTAATGTTTCCAAAAGCACTTGTGAATTATAGGATATTGACCTATCTTATTATTAAACATGTGAAATGTTGTTGTACAGTTATCCTTCTTAGGAGTATGTTTGTTTTTTAAACATGAGGAGTGGTTAATAATCACTCATCTTTAATTTTTTGTAGTAAACAACCACTGTTAACCACTCTTCAATTTCTGTTAAATTTTATTAAACTTCATATCAAATTTATCACTTAACTACTATTAACTACAATCTCTAAACAAGTAGTTGACTATTCTATTACTATTAACCTCAATCTCCAAACGAGTAGTTAACCACTTCAAACTATTATTAACTACTTCATTCTTTTCCACTCCACTTCACTTTACTATTTTCTACCAAAAACAAACACACCCTAAGAGTGTTTGTTTGTCAAATTTAAAGAGGATTTAAACCGAATATTTATTAACTATTTTTAAAAAATCTACATCCAAACGAGTTTATATAATTACTCAAAATAACTCTTTATTTTTAATTATTCAAAATAACTTTTTTATTTCTAACCACTCACTTCTAATCGTGCATTTTTAACTATTGATCAAAATAACTCTTCATTTTTAATCACTCATTTCTAACTACTCAAAATAACTCATTTTTAATCACCAATTTCTATCCTCTGATTTTTAACTATCAAAATAATTCTTCATTTTAAATCTACATTTAAACTAAACTATTGTCACTAATTTACTTAAAAAAAATTATATTGAAACGAGGTTTTGGCTCGAACTTCTTCATAAAAATCTACATGCGAACAACTTTTTACAAAATCTCAATTTGTAACTTTTCATCCAAACACCGTTATATGGTTCATTTTATTAAATGTTCAATATCCAACACTAAAATTATTTTAACATTAGAGAACAAGCATACTTTTTTTTGCAAACAAAATCTAAGAGTTCAACCTATCGACGCGATGTACTACTTGGTAAGAGGTTACTGGTTTAATCACCCACCTTAAACATTCTTGATTATTTAAAGAAAGAAAGAAAGAAAGAAAGAAAAAAAAAAAAAAAAAAAAGAACAAAAATCTAAAAACGAAAGTGAAAAATAAGATAAAGTTCAATCTAAATCTAAACTTACATTTTAACCAATAATAAATAAGGTTAATTTTACTTACCTGACTGGATAAAATTGCAGAAATGTGCAGAAAAAATTATGAAAAGCAACCAAAGAGACGACAAAACACAAGATTTGGTCAGGCTTAACCATATATATTATTTGGTTATTAATGTAGTGTCGAAATCAAAGGCAATACAGAAATTGGGAACAACAAAAAGTAATTTTGACCAAAGAAAAAGTGAAGAATCGAGCCTTAAATAAAATCCAAAAATCTTGATGGCTAAATGACTGAATTCAACCTTCCAAAAGAGAATCTCAAGATCTAGAAATTCAATTCAATTTGATGGTTTTTAAGTTTATATATTCAGCTGCTATAACTTAGTTTTTTTTTTTTTTTTTTTTTTTTGAGGTTACAACTATTGGGGTGGGAGATTTAAACCCATGATCTATTAGTTATTGAGTATTCACTCTAAGCTACTAATTTTGTTGGTGCTACTATAACTTAGTTTAGTGTATTTTGATCAAAGTTTATCGTTTTCTCCCAAACTAATCTACTTTTTAAATATTTTTAAATTTATAAATTTACAAGTGAGGAAAGTATTAAAATATTGATATAATTATATGTATATGTCAACCTATCAATTTAAGTTTTTGAATTTTTGATCATTTGTATTAACATTATACACTAATTTATATATCATGTTCTGTGTATACTAGCTGATATGTTTTGATATAAATGTATAGGTACTTGTGTTGTACCAATATTATATGAATAATTGTGTTAGTTACCAAGTACCCTAATATCATTAAAGCAGTTTTATGGTGTGTGTGGAAGAAGCGAAACGCTCGCACTTTTCACGGCAAGCACAAAGACAAGCCCTCTACACAGTTATGGAATGATATAATTATTAATTTTGCTTCTTGGTGTACCAAGTCTTTTTTATTCTCGAACTATGACATTGCTTCCATTACTTTAAATTGGAAAGCCTTTTTGTAATTTTTGTATGCTTCTTGCATACCCTTTACATCATATCGTATCTTTTTCAAAAAAACCAAGTACTAGTTTTTAAATTTTTTTTAATTATTTTTTTTCATGTTAAATTGGAGTTGATTGAGTTATAACAATGTCTCAAGCAAAAGTTGGACAGTGTTGAGCAATATATTGTTTGCATAGGATTCGAAACTTTCATTAAAATAAAAAATGAAACTAATTGTAAGAAAAAAAAAAAAAAAAATCTAAACTGATTCAAATGGGGCTTTAACTTTCTAAAACCAAAGAGCTAAAGTTGGGAGATAACAAAATCAAAAAGATATGTTTGTTGATTCTGAAGGAAAGTTCTTACCTTTTTCTATGATTGTATGAAATGAATGAATATAAAGAATAGTTCCACATCATGATCACTTTTGGGCTTGCCAACTAGTCCTTAAATTGAGGGAAAAGTGACAAATGCAACGTTGCTAATAAAGCTTACAAACTTATTGCTAATAAAGCTTAAATCAGAAATGGCAACTGACATCAAAATAAAGTTTGGAGGCTATCAATTATTACCATACAAAAAAAAGAATGTCCAAATAAATATTTCAACATGCTTTTGTGTGTGCCAAAGGATGGTCACATTCCCATTGCCATTGAGACAAGTCGTCATCATCATTTTTTTAGTGTTTGGATTAACTTATGTATACCTCGATTATTCTCATTTCGCATGTGATAATACGTCTGATCCAACAACATTTAGATGTAAAAAAAACTCATAAAAAAACTTATTTCTTGGTAGATTAAACATATAATTTTTTACTTTTTCAAGATCCATTAGACTACTAAATTAATTCATGATGACTATTTATCTATCATACTTCACACACCAGATATCTACAAGGCTGTTGTGAGTTTGAAATTTTGGCACATAATCACTCAAAGCAGGAAAGACACAGACCAACCAGGACAGTTAATTATTGCAAATGGTAATATTGTCAAAAAAGAAAAGAGAGAAGAAAAAAAAAAAGAAGAAAAAGATATTGGGAGTTCTTGTTAAGGAGAGGCACATGGCTGCATAATGAGGGCCTCCCACTTCCACTGAGTCCCTGTTGCAACCACCAAACACTAATGGCTAGTTTGTGGTGGTCAACTTTGTAAGGTTTAAAAAATGTTCTAAGAATGGCCAATCAAATCCACACATCATGTTCCAGGAATGAATTTTGATATAAACAATTCCATTGGGTAATAATTTGACAAACAGATAGATGGTCCATAAGTTCCTCCCTACCTAAAATGTATAAATTAGAGCTACCTAACCATTGGGACCAAGTTCTTTGATTTGTTTGTTCATTAATTATTCTCAGCCCCCTACCACTCTTAAAAAGAGGGCAAATGAACCATCTTAATAACCTTACACTAAAATTAAAATACTGAATTTTGTAATGCATAACATTGTAGGGTAGAGTTAAAAAGATGTTCCTTATGCTAATAGCACTGGTGAGGAACTTATCTAGCTCACAAAAGCTTACAACTATCCACCACAATATATCCCATTTGAATGTGAAGTTCAAAGTTTAGTCATAATGTAATTTGTTGTTGGTTTATATAATTAAATTTACCTAATTTAAGTTTTTGGATTGATTGACGATTTAATATGATTTGCATGATATCAAAGCAAAAAGTTGTAAGTTTAAGTTTATGCCAAGTGGTTTTCTTCCTCAATTAAAATTGAATTTCACTTCAAAGACATTTCTTAAATTTAAGTCGATAGGGAAAGTGTTGGTTGACATAATCAAATTTACCACAACCCATCAACTTAAACTTTTGGATTGATTAGTGATTTAACATGATTCAACGTTCGTAGATAGTATTAGTATAACAAAAGTGATTTTGACTATTTCCAAAATCTCTCTCCTTATTTTAGATATATGAAAAGCTATACTGTTACTTCTTTTGGGAGATGCTAATTAGAACATAAGGGCACAATTATACAACCTATAGAGTTGTGGGAGATGCTAATTAATTGATAGAAGAAAACTCAAGTGGGAAGATATGATGGAGAATGATGGGATTCATATCCAGACTTCACAAAACTCAATCTATGAAGGGCTAGCAATAGGCTGCCAAAGGACATAAATGATTAAAGACCAAATCTAGAGTAGCATCAATCATTCTAATGTTTAGCCACTTCTAGAAAATATAACATACCATCATTTGCCATAATTTATTTTCAAAATGTTCCATAACATGTACAAACCTTTAAAACCATGACAAAAAAAGTAAACTGTAAACAAATGATAAAATATAGTATTTCTCTGTCATGTAATGTTTCTACTACTACAGACAGGTCTTTGGAGGGGAAATAAAGACATAAAAGAGGCCAGTTACTTTAATGTATGAGAAAGATGTATAGAAAAAAACAATGTTTGTATGTAAGGACATAAATGAAGCAAGGAAAATCGTCCCAATTGGTATGCTAATGTTCTGTTTGGCTTCGCATAGACACCATGATTGTGCAGAAAATACCATTAAGAGAACAAATAACATTGTTGAGCCAACCGACCCTTGACAAATCCTCACATTTATATGCTATGTTCCATTTTGGGCATAAGTCTTCGTGACTCTATTTTTGTTTCACTCAAAAAGTCTTGTATCAATGAAGATGGTTGTCCTCGTATCTTCTATTGTCTAACCAATATGAGCTACTTTGTTTGAACCTTAACAACCCTCTCTTCGAACAAAGTATCAATGAGACTCTATTTAGGCTCGTCTAATATATTCAGTACTCGAGGATTCAATCCTCGTTTTGAACAAAGACCGATCCCCTTACACAGTCCTCTATCCGTCTAGTTCATATCCAAGCAACTCCTCTTCTCTGGAGCACCCGACGCATTCACTAGAGCTCTTTACCCCCACCGATCTGCACCATGACTAGTCTTCGAGGCTCCTAAATTCTTTGTCCAAACTCGAGGATTCCATCGATGACTAAGTTAGAGGCATGACTCTGATACCACTTGTTGGGACAACGATGTCAAATCTCTATATTGGTATTGGACATAAGACTTCAAACCAATAGATATAGTAGTCCTCACGTATATACCCATTATCTAATATGTGCGATTACTTTGTTTATATCTCAAGGAATGATATTTTCAAGCAGTAAAAAGTTGGGAAGTAGAAAAAAAAAAACAAAAAGCAAAAATAGTGGTGCATACCAGTTGAGGGAGGAAAAATATTCGAAGTGCAGCTGTGTGCTCATGAAATGAAATTTCTAATAATTTTCTTTGATCACAAAAACAATTAACCATGGTACTCCACATTTCTCCCTCAGATCTCTTTTGTTACAAAAGTATTTCAATGAATCAAAAGTATTAACATTGATACTAATAACAATCTGAACGTTGATATAGAGCAGAGGCCATGAATTAATCTGTTATGAGTCCCGACATGAAGGCTCCATGTTACATTTTTAAAATGAAGTATCGTCATGTTCGTGTCATATCCGTATCCCGTGTCTTTACGTGACGACTGAGGGTGAACAACCTTTTGTCTCCATCTCTTGCAATAATTCATTTGCTTCAACAATGTTTCCCAATCTACATAACCCACTGATCAAAGTTCCACTATTTTTGCAAAAAGGCCTTGATTATAACAGTTTTTTGTATACTGGGCTGTTGCAGAGTCAAATATTAGAAGTGCCTTGTTTATGCCTCGTTCCACTTGGATTAACTGTTCAACATGACAAGGCGTGACTGTGTTTCCCATGAAAAAACAATCTTGTTCAACAAATTGGCTCCAAATCATAGCAAAATCAGAGAAAGGTAAATGGCAAAAACAAAATAGAGATGAAAAAAGGATGGAGACACCAATTTAAAATAACCCTAGATGGAGTATCAAATTTTTGGGAAAATTCTTATTCAATCATAGCTGTTGTTCTCTCAACTCTCACCAAAAACCTTACACACTTTTTATATATGATAGCTCCTTGACTGTCTCGGCCGCAAAAACAGTAGGAAATTAATTTAACCGTAGAAGGATACATACATTGAATTCATCGCCTTTCATTTTTTCAAAATCTTCTCAACTATTAGGTCACTCCATAATAATTATTCATCAAATAAGAGTTACTTAAACCACATTTGATAAACATTTTTTTTTAAAATTTAAACTTAAAGGTAATCATTTTTCTTTAAGAAAATATGTGAATACTAACAAAAAAAAAAAAAAAAAAAACAACAACAACAACAAACCAAATTTCAAAAAATGAAACAAGTTTTTTGAAGCTATTTTCTTTTGTTTTCAAATTTTGGTTTAGTTTTTAAAAATATAAATAAGATATAGATATCTTAATAAGAAATAATATGTGGTGAAGTAGTTGCTTAAATTTCAAAAATTAAAAATTAAAAACAAAATAGTTATTAAACAAGATCTTAACAATTAAGGTATTTCACAAAATTAAAACTAATTTATTGTTAGCAGAAATTCAAATTGAGTTGTATTATTGATAGAATTCAATCAATTCAATCACTTATTGAATTCTATTATTGGTATGCTCGTTTATTTCTATCACTGATTGAATTTTACCACCGATAGAAAATCATATACTACAGATAAATTATTTTAAAAATTATATTGTAAATATAATATAAAAGATTGAATGTGCAGGCGAAAGTAAATTTTAGAACAATTAATTAATGAAACATTTGCTACTGAACGCACTAAAACACACGAGAAAAAGTTAAAGATAGCTAAACAAAATTGGAAAAATAATCCTATTGTAATTATGATAGAAAGACCTAGTCGTTAAACGAGTCTCAAATAACTAAACGAAAATTAGTTCAATTTGACTTTACTAATTTTCTTCATAACTAAATGCACTAGATTCGGTACTCAAAAAACAAAAAAAGAAAAAAAAAAAAAAAAAGCAGTAGAATCGCACGATGATGAAATCCTCTCAGTCCATTCATTTCTATTCTATCCGTACAGATTTTGCCACCTCATCCGAAGAGTCAGCCCCATCGTTCATCCAGGTGTCAAAATAAACAACCTTTCAAACTTTTATAAGTCAATTAAGCTGATAACGTAAATACTTCCACAATTCACTAAACTCAGCCACTTTGCTCCGTCAACCGCACCTGAATTTCTCAAATGTCGGCGTTGTCGTCACCGTTTCTCGCCCTTCCAGTTCGATCAAGCCTTTCATTCTCATCCCCCGTTGTTCTATTTCCTCCATTTTCAATTCGTACCAAGAATTTCCCTCCCCGTTCGGTTTTCTCTCTGGCCTCAATCGGAAACAACCCCGCCGGCAAGACTGTTTCCGCCGTGTCAACAATTTCGGTTGACAACTCCGATGAGGATGAATTCACCGCATTCGTGATTCGAGCTCGCAATCGAATCGGCCTCCTACAGGTGATCACTAGGGTTTTCAAGGTCCTTGGCTTGCGCATTGACAAGGCTACTGTGGAATTCGACGGTGAATTCTTCGTTAAGAAGTTCTATATCAGCGATTCTCATGGTAATAAGATTGAAAACCTGGAGAGTATTGATAGGATTAAGAAGGCATTGCTGGAAGCGATCGATGGCGAGGATTTGTCGATCTCCGTCGCTCCTGCCAGTGGTGGCGTTGTGGTTAAGAGGCCTGGGCTGTTGTCTACCTCGGGAGGACGGACGCCGAAGGCTGAAAGGATGTTCGAGTTGATGGACGGGTTCTTGAAAAATGACCCGCTCAGCCTTCAGAAGGACATTCTTGATCACGTTGAGTACACGGTTGCGCGGTCTCGCTTCAGTTTTGATGATTTTGAAGCTTTCCAGGTAATGCCGTTTAGTTCCTTTTCAATTGTGAACATAAATTTTCGAGTAGTCAATTGAAGAACCGATTAGAAAGAACCTATTTATGGAAAGAAGAATTTCCCTGCTCTTTAGTTAACTGTTATGTCTAACTTCAGAAATGTCACATTCACTTTAAAAAAAACAATAAACTGGGTTCTGGAGTTGAATTAACAAATTAGAGTTTAGTTGTCTCCAGAGCCCGGGCCTAGGGACGAACCAGGTTCCCCGGTTAGGTAGTGGAGCAAAGCTGCTTCGATTTTCGGTTATAAAAAAAAAATTGAGTTTCGAAAAAGTAAGATTTTGTTGTAGTTTTGGCAAATGATTGTTTTTATTTCATCGTTGTTTGATTTTAAATAGTGATGTTTGTAGGGTTTATCTCATTGTATAAGAGATCGATTGATTGAACGATGGCATGATACACAACTGCACTTCAACAGGAAAGATCCTAAGCGCGTATACTTTCTCTCACTTGAGTATCTTATGGGTATTTATGCCTTTCTGGAATTAATAGTTACACTTTACAATTACGGTTTTGTTTTCTCCATGACAAAAAGGTTTTTATTATTATGATAGTCATTGTTTCATTCATATGGTTTTCTTTTGGGGACTCGGACTTCTAAGATGTGTCAAATTTAGTTGTTTTTTTGAAATGGAATGTTGTTGTTGTGCAACCTTTTTCTGAGTGTATTGGTGTTTGCTATTAGCTGCTGTTGTTAGATAACTGTCACTGACAGTTTGAACAATTGCAGATATAGCAATCTTTCCTTTTGGTAGTTACTAGATAACGAGTGTAGTATCTAAACTTCCGCATTTAGCAATTGAATAATTAAACCCATTTATAATATGTTTCTTTTTTCTTATATTAAAAAAACATCAATGTTATTCAATCAAGATTATGGGAGTTAAATTACAAGTTAGTATCTAAACTTTTATGTGTATCTATTTATTGTCTGACTTTAAAAAATGTTCCTGAAATTTCAATTTTATATCTAATCAGTACTTGAACTGTATTTGTAATTTAATTCTCGTGTTCTTTGGCCTCATATTGTGCATGGTCGATCAAATTAGGATGAAGGACTCTTTTTAAGTTTTTGTTTTCTAGCTGCACATCTATTGTTTTACATTTTTTTTATGCACACTTTGATTTTACTTTTGGTTATCTTACCAAAAAAGTCTTACTCTTGGTTATACTTTATCTGAACTTGTGTTTTGGACTTTTGGTTTACTATCTAAACGTTACTCCATCTGGTTATATGCTCTTGAGAATCATTGTAGTTAAGTTTCTCTCTCTTCCAGTTTCATTGTCTCTTATACTCTTTCCCCTGCTACCAGTTATTTTTTACAATTTTATTTTAGAAAATATTCTGTATGATTGAACTTGTCCACATCTTTTAGTCCTTGGTTGTTGATTATTGATGCCAATATAAAGCATTGTTTGGAACTAGGTCGTTCTTTGTCAAATAGTATTATCAACCTTGGTATCCGTGACCAATGTGCCGATGCTTTGAGCCAGCTTGGTTTTGAGTTTGAAGTTCTGGCAGAACAGGTTAGTGCATCCCTGGTAGTCAATTTGCTGTCTTAATCCCTTCAATCTTGTAGATTTCTTGAATGGTTCAGCTCAATTAGATCTTTAACTAGATGCCCGCTGTTTTTCTTCATCTATACTATTCTATATTAAATATCATATGATATTATCTTCTTTACTGCATTTTACCACACATTACTTTTCTTTCTTATGCTAACTGTGCCCATCTTTCCCAGGAAGGAGATGCTGCCCTTGGCAACGGTGGCTTAGCTCGTCTTTCTGCATGTCAAATGGATTCTCTAGCAACTATGGACTTTCCAGCTTGGGGGTATTACCACCTTGAGATAGAATTCTAGAATTGCATGTTTATGTTTATGCGTAGTTATAATAATCTTGGTGTGCACGGTAAAGTATCTAGTGAAGTCTAGTGTATAAGAGTAATCATTTGTAATTGCACTTAAATCTTTAATATTCTTTAGGAACCTTTTGAACTCCTCTCTCTAGTGGGGGTGAATAAAATTCAGTTATTATGGCTTTGTGTGTGCGAGGCGTGTCATACTAAAACAATTTTGTATCTTTTTTTAGCTATGGCCTACGGTACCAGTACGGATTGTTTCGTCAAATCATACTAGATGGCTTTCAACACGAGCAGCCGGATTATTGGTTGAACTTCGGGAATCCTTGGGAAATTGAGCGAGTTCATGTAACATATCCGGTCAAGGTTTGAGCATGTCACATGTTCCATCTCTTTGAAGCTTTCCTCATTTTTTGTGGTTGAATTGTGCCTATGGTTTCCAACTTACTGCCTGTGATACTCGTTTAGTTCTATGGTACTGTTGAAGAGGAAGTTTTGAAGGGAGAGAAGTACAAAGTTTGGAACCCTGGTGAAATGGTAAGGAACATCTTTCTCTATTTCTGAGCCAAGTTTGCTGTTTTTTAATGTATTTTTTTTTTTTTTTTTTGAGAAAATTAAAAGTAGACTTTTCAAACTACACCTTAGGGTTAAGGACCATCTTGAACTGTATCAGCTTAGTTGTCTGTACAATTATTTTTATTTTAGGTTGAAGCAGTAGCCTATGACAATCCAATACCTGGTTATGGAACAAGGAACACCATTACTCTTCGTCTATGGGCCGCCAAACCAAGTAGTCAGTATGATATGGTAATTACTGAATGCCAATATATGTCGAAATAATTCCAATGTATTTATAATATCACATGTATGAAAAGCTCATTGCTTTCACACTGTTTAGATAGATGCATATTCTTCATTGCATCACTAAAATATGAGCTATTGACAGCTGTATTGGCATCTGGAATCTTTTATTTGTCTCTGAGAAAAAATGGCTTTAATACTACATAACAATATAATTTGCAGGAAGCATATAATACTGGGGATTATATTGATGCTGTTGTAAATAGGCAAAGGGCAGAAACAATTAGCAGTATTTTGTACCCAGATGACCGTTCTCATCAGGTTGGTCTTATTGGGTTTTACCTTTTTGTACTATAGATATACTACTCAATTATAGAGAGAGCCAAGACATCAATTCTGTTAGAAGTGAATTATATTTTCTTGCATTATTACTGCTTGTAAACAGTTTCTTTTTGCATTTTTATTCATCATAGCTCTAGTCCCCCTCCATTGTTGAAATGTGTTCATTCTATGAGCTTCTTGTCTTTCAGGGGAAGGAATTGAGGTTGAAACAACAATATTTCTTTGTGTCGGCATCCTTACTAGACATCATCCGCAGGTTTAAAGATGTTCATAAGGACTTTACTCAGTTTCCTGAGAAGGTTATAATTCCAGTAATTCCTTTAGTTGTTGAGATTTCATTTCCTTTCAATGATAGATTATTAATAATCCTGAAGGGATTAACATGAATGTTTTAACCATTTTCCATTTTTTTTAGAAGATATATGTTACTTAACTTGCTGGACATGTGGTTCCCAATGTACAACTGAATGGGATTTTTCCTGATACTTCATTACTAATTGGATTCCATAACAAATGTACCTTCGTGGAATTTAATGAACGATTCTAATAAGCCTAAGTTTGAATTGAAGAAGGAAGACAATTAATTTTATATTTAAATGGGTTGAGCTGCATATTCCAGTTGTTTGAGAGGCCTAGTGCTCTACACCTTTTGAAGCATTCCTCTCTAGGTTGCTATTGAATTCTGCCTCTCTTCCCCCTAGCCTCCTAGCTTATGTTCTGTTCTTGATTTCTAAAACAGACTTGTCTTTTTCTGTTTCTAACTGACTCCTAACAAAATGACCAAGCACCCTCCCTGAAATTGGAAGTCTCTCTTTTGCCTTCCTGCCTAATTTTGCAAGTGCTGGGCATACTTTGTCTCTGTCCTTTTCTAGCAAAATGTACTATGTAGAATGAGTTGTAGATTTACGTTTCTATCAATCCAAATTTTCATAAAAAAACTTTTCTTTCTGAAGTTCTATTTTGTTTCTTAGATAATGATCCGGTGCTCAGTTCTATTGGCTGTGCCTATATAATTGTATTAGGTTGCTCTGCAACTGAATGATACCCATCCGGCTCTTGCTATACCTGAAGTTATGCGAATACTTGTTGATGAAGAACATCTAGGCTGGAATAAAGCATTTGACATAATATGCAAAATCTCTTCATTCACAACTCACACTGTATTAGCTGAAGCGCTGGAGAAGATACCTGTTGATCTGCTTGAAAATCTTCTCCCACGGCATCTACAAGTATGTTCTACCCCAAATTTTTATAACAATTTTTGTTTTCCTCTGTTCTGTGGTACATCTGAATGATAAAGGTTTCTCGTGAGAGTTGTTTCAGAGTTCCCAAGGCTTCTCGTTCCTACTGTATTCCTAGTGCTGTCTTAATTTCTTTTAACCACGTCTTTTATTCTGATATTTCTTATCTACGTATTTTAAGCTAAATCAACTTTCACAAGCTTACGAGGAGTTGTTCTTGTTAGATCATATATGACATCAACTCATATTTCATGGAGGAGTTGAAGAAGAGGATTGGTTTAGATTATGATAGGCTGTCTCGGATGTCAATTGTGGACGAAGGGGCTGTGAAAGTATTACTCAATCCATTCTAGTTCTCTATTTTTATGAGTTTCATTGTTTTTGGTTTTGAAATGTTTTTGCTGATTGTTTGGTGTGTTATTGAAGAATGTTGCAAATTTATTATTTTGTGTCATATGACAGAGTATTCGTATGGCAAACCTGTCAATTTTTTGTTCCCATACTGTGAATGGTGTATCGAGATTACATTCAGAATTGTTACAGACAAGGGTATTTAAGGTAATTAAAACTTCATGTGCCTTGACGGTCTGAATGCTCGACTTTAGGGTTATATAGCTGACGACTGAACATTTTTGTAGGACTTCTATGAGCTGTGGCCAGAAAAATTTCAGTACAAAACAAATGGAGTAACCCAGGTTGGAAGATTGTAGTGATCTGGTACATTTGTTGGCACGTGTTTGAACATATCTTTATTGGTCAGTATTGATTGGAACTAAGGGGAGTGTCAAACATGTTGAATATTTCATTTTTTTTGGAATTAGGTAGAAGCGGACCTATTTATTAACTCTTTTACAAGTAAAAATATTAGCCTGCGTATATGTGTTTCAATAGTTGTAGGATCTTGAATATTTCCGTCATTAAAATTGGTTTTGATTCGTAATATTTTTTGGTGTACTACGAAATTATCATATGCTCTTTTGGTTTTGGTGCCATCTTTACTATTGAGGTCATAGATATGCTTGTTTGGTTATTTGTTCACCACCCATAAATTCAGATATTCCACGTGTATTTACTATTTAGAAAAATCTTTTCTTGTTTTTGGTTTGCCGAGAAAATTTCAAATTGAGTTCCACTAATGCATGACTATTCTGTTCAATGACTGACTTCCTCAGCGTCGCTGGATTGTGGTGAGCAATCCTAATCTATGTGCTCTCGTCTCAAAATGGCTTGGGACAGAGTCATGGATACGTGATATTGACCTTCTAATGGGCTTGCGTGAATATGCCGGTGATATTTCCCTGCATCAAGAATGGCAAATGGTAATTTGTTACCTTCATTCTCTCAAAGTTGGATTGACACCTCGTATGGATGTTGGGTACTTATTCTTGTAGCATGAACTCTTAGGTGAAGAGGGTAAATAAAATGAGGCTTGCTGAATTCATTGAAGCAACAAGTGGCGTCAAGGTGGACTAATATTCCTATTTTATCTCTGATTTTACTTGCTCGTTTAATCTTCTTTATTCAAGTGTTGCAGTATTATATGATTGTGGTAATACCTCGATTCTCAACTTTTGCAGGTCAGTTTAGATGCAATGTTCGATGTGCATATAAAAAGGATACACGAGTACAAAAGACAGCTGCTGAATATCTTAGGCATTATCTATAGATATGACTGCATAAAGGTATATTCGAGATGCAACTGTCTTCCTTCTTTTTCTTGATTTGAGAAGATAGAATCCCATGTCAGTTTAGAGGAATTATCTTCACCCATCTCATAAATTTTATGCCTTTGGCCTTATTAGATTTTCATTGTTATGGAACTTATAAATTTGTCACGGACTCACCACTTATTTGCTCGTTGAAGAATATGGCGAAGGATGACCGAAGGAAAGTAGTACCTGGTGTCTGCATACTTGGAGGAAAAGCTGCTCCTGGTTATGAAATGGCAAAGAAGATTATCAAACTTTGTCATGCTGTAGCAGAAAATATCAATAACGACAGTGACGTAGGGGATCTTCTAAAACTGGTAAGAGGCTCTTCTGTGATCTTCATTGAGTTTAGTCTTCTGCCAGCTCAATTCTCTATCTTGTAAATGAGCAATAGCTATCCCTTCACAAATACATCCTACGGTTCAACTGACTTGCAACTTTTGAAATAAATGCAGGTTTTTATTCCTGATTACAATGTATCTGTAGCTGAATTGGTTATACCTGGTGCCGACCTTTCTCAGCACATAAGGTTAATTGATATAAATATCATAGCAAATATTACTGTCGAAAACTAAACCACCCAATTGCAAGTATACTCCCAAAGATCCACGAAGACATGCAGGAATACATTACAGCAATGTACAAAAATATTGAAGTAGTTCGTTGTGTGACTGTATCAATGACTTAAAAATTGATAAATTAGCTCAAATGATTCTTTATCCTACCGTTCAAAATCATTGGAAGTCCATCTCTTTTATAATTGAAGTATATACAAAAAGCTCCATGAAGCCTTACTTTTCTTCTTCTTTGGTGCATAACATGCAATATATTTTAATGTAGTACTGCTGGACACGAGGCATCAGGCACTGGTAGCATGAAATTCCTTATGAATGGGTGTTTATTATTAGCTACAGCAGACGGATCTACTGTCGAAATTATAGAAGAAATAGGGGAAGACAACATGGTCAGTACATCTTTCTCATATTTATTGCTTATCTTAGGTTTTTATCATCTTTTTTCTATATTGAAAAGATTATTACCAAATCATCCTGCTTGTTGGCAAATTATTGGTTCTTGTAGTCAATGAATCAGACACGGATGAATGGTGAAATAACTGGAAGTTAATGCCTTCAATGAAGTAGTTGAATAATCATTTCAGATCGATCTAGTAATAATTTTTCAAATGCAAATTACTGTTACTTATTGTATCTATGTTATTAGGTGACCATAATGTTCTATCATGTCTTAGTTGTCTTTGCATTAGAGAGAAATGGAACTGATATCATATGGCCGCTCAAAACTGGTAGAGTCCTGATAAGTACACAATAGCACCTTCTCCTTTCCCTTTTGGCAATAGAGGTGTTTTGTCTTTTTCTCTTTTTACATAATTAAGTCGATCTTACCATACGAGTCATGGAGAATAATTTTAGGCGAAAATAACCACCATATGGCATCTGGAAATAGAAATGATCTTTTAGAATAGTTTTGGCCTTTCAGATCTTAACCCTTGGGTGCACTAAGTTTATTCAGGAAATAAGCATTTACAGTAGTTTCCTTTTATTTGGTTCAGTTTTTATTTGGAGCAAAAGTGCATGAAGTTCCAACACTGCGTGAAAAAGGATCTACAACTAAGGTGCCTCTGCAATTTGCTCGTGTTGTGAGGTATGCATACAATCACTCTATATTCTTATGATCTACTGGGGAATGCACAATGAGCTTACTCAAAGTTGTTTTCTGCTTTTAAGAATGGTTCGAGATGGTTATTTTGGGTTCCAAGACTACTTCAAATCACTTTGCGACACTGTAGAGAGCAGTAACGATTATTATCTCCTTGGAGCCGATTTTGAAAGCTATTTAGAGGCTCAGGTATTCCTTTGTTTTCTTCGGATGTGAATTCAACAGCTTTGCCGGAAAAATGAGAATAATTCTCTTACCCACGTTTGAGTCATTGACAATTATACTCCATAATCAGTATTCATTCTCCTCATAATCTCATTTTTCTTATAACTATTTCTTCTCATAACCACTTTTCATTCTCTCTATTTTTATTATTTTGTTCTCTTATAATCTCTCTGCACTCCAAATTCAAATAATGGTTTCTATATAGTCATTTCTTTCACTCCAAAACAAATGATCATTCTTCATGTATTCTCTCCGTATTCTTATTCTCCTTGTCTCAAACGCCAGCTTTTACTTGTAATTTGTTTTACAACGTTGAAGATCAATTCTATTCAACTACAGGCAACGGCAGATAAAACATTCATTGATCAAGAGAAATGGACACGGATGAGCATTCTGAGTACAGCCGGTTCGGGTAGATTTAGCAGTGACAGGACCATTCAAGAGTATGCAGGGAAAACTTGGGGAGTTGAGCCTTGTAGATGTCCTTTGTGATAACATTCCATCTGAAAGAAAGCAGCAAGCAAAGTGAGCATCATGTTGGAAGCAGAGCAGCAGATAACTCATTAATAGCACTGAAAGACCAGGTGAAATTCCTTTCTGGAAAGCAAAGTCTTTCTTCCTCTATGTAATGAGGCCTAACTGTATATAGAGTAACATTATAAGCATGTTGGAATCATAGCAGCCTATGAATGATGTATGACCTGATTGACAAGAGTTTATGAGTTTAAATCCTCCAACTCTTGATCGTTGTTGAATTCAGAAAATAATAATAATAAATTAATAGGCCTATGAATACAAAAAATGTAGAAAGTTTGCATAAGATTCTACTAGCAACTGATTGCAGTTGATGGCTGCGAAAATGAACAGTTCCTATTATGTGACTTTAGAAAACACAGGTAAAAAAAATATCATATTCGTCTATTAAAAGGTTACTAATTTTGTAAGACTCTGTTTAATAATTGATTCGGTTGTTATTTTTAATTTTTAGTTTTCTATTATAAATATAAGTTTATTTAATAGCCAATTAAGTTTTTGTTTTAAAATTTTTGAAAGTGTATTTAGAATAGTAAAAAAAAGTTTAAAATAAGCTAGCATATTAAAAATTATGTTGAGGGTGATTTTAAAGTAATAAAATTATTTTGTCATATTCAAAATTAATTTATGAAAATCTACGTTTGTAAGTTTAAAATCAAGATATGTTTAAGAATAATTTTGAACACAATTAAAATGAGTTTAATGTATTCATGTTAAAGAAAAAGTCTTTCAAACTAACCAATTAAGAAAAACATTATTGCATCAATTTTATTTGAAGTTTATCTGATTTCTGTTTTAATTTTGCTATAAATTAGCAACTTTTTCATATATAATAATAATAATAATAATTTTTTTTTAAAAAAAAAAGAAAGAACAAATCTAATAAAATCTACGAAAAAGCCCATGCTGAACAAGTAATATAGTAGCACTTGTAGCAACTTTTATCATTCAAGTGAAATATTCACATTTTGTGTAAAAGGTCGAGAGATGTTTGTTATATAATGCTCTAAAACTTTACATTAAAAAGAATGCTGAATTACAGAACAGTTGGATATCTCAATCTCACAAGATCCATACGATTTATCAAGTAAACAGATGAGCGATCAACGCTTTGCCACCAGAAATTCACCCTCCAAAAAATTGTTCAAAAAATTGCTTAACACAGAATAAATTTGAGACATTTACATTCTCAAAAAATTGTTTGTTTCACTATGAAATATGAATGATATATTTACAGCAGAAAAATAGTTGTATCTACTCACTGCCTTGTTTTCTCTTTATCAGATCATAGAATCCTCAGACACTATGGTTAACAATGAGAATTTCGCTTTGATAGAGATCCGGGTATCTTCCACACAAAGCTTAGCTCCGGTGACAACCCAGTATCCAGGTGAATTCTCGGGGCCACGCACCATTTCTTGAGTATTGATGACGTTCAACATTTTCGTCGCCCTCGAAGTCAAAGGCGGACCATTGGGATAAACGGCTGAGTTCAATTGAATTTTTGGCTGTGCTTCTGGTTGAAGCAGCCCTGTACTAAACCTTGTGCTGATAAAGGTGGAGATGAGTCCAGATTTCCGGGATGTCGTTGAAGGGCCTTCCCATTCTGATCGACGAATCACTGCTGATGCCACCATCGAAAACCCAAGCCTCAGGAACAACACCTTTCTCATTCCAATAACCTTAACTTCAAACCAAGCCTTTGTAACTATGGAAGCAGAATCATCATCAATTAAAGAATCATTGTACTCAACTGGAGCAGTGCAGACATGTGAGAATATGTTCCATTTAACTGGCTCGAAATAGCTCTTCTCCTCTGGCTCGTCAATGGGTTTGTAACTTAGATCATCTGAGAGTTGGATGGTATTGGGGAGAGTTGATAGATGCTGAAGATGAATTGCTAGATGATTGCTTTTCTTTCCTTCCAAAAACAATCGAACTCCAGTTACGGGACGATTGTTCGAATCAACCTGCAGTTGCAAAATCGTGACACCATGAGAAAACATAGCAATTTTCATCCAAGCAAATTCATGTATCAGGGAGAAAAACCTAGTAGCTACATCAGTGAAAATCAACCGCGATTATCATGTATGCAATTCTCGATCGGCATCGAGTGCTAATTACCTTAGTAGTATTTACATAAAGCTTTGGCCCCATCAAAGTAAACTTGAGAGATGGAGAGGCTTGCTTCCTATGCCAAGTTGCGAGAGGAAGATCGGCATACACTGGTGCCCACTGTCTAGGCAGCTGAAATTCAAGAAATTGCTGGAGCTCCTCAATTGGAGGTTTATCTGCGAAGTTTATCAATGATCAAAATCTAACAAATTTTAATTAGAATTAGAACTTGTTGGCATGAATCTGGAGTCAAAATCTTATAATGGGAGCCTTCCAAGTAAGGCTTCAATGGGATGTCAAAAGTAATTAAGATCAAACTTCAAGAGGAAATATACATTGGTGCATCACCTGCCAATGACCGATCTCTATATTTCATTTTCCCATTACAGGTATAGGCAACTTTTTAGGAAAAATTTTATCCAAGATTCTGAAAATAGCCCATTGGCCATAGAGAGACAAAAGGTAACAGCTGGACTGCCACACTTACATCTTAGGTACAGGTTCACAGCGTGGCTAAGAAATCCATTGCCTCGGACGCCATTCATGAGCGACGTTATAGGCACGAAGGACATTGAAATAGCATTAGGTGACTGAGATATGGTTGAGAGCCATTGATTATGACTTTGACCGATATCGACGCCTCCCCTCCTAACAGAAATTGTTGATATCTCCTGCATCCATTCATTAACTAAGTCAGTTCTTATCTACTTAATAGATGGATGTATTCTACACAAACAATGACCACATAGATGTCGAGATGCTTACATCACCCTTTGAGTGATTGATCATTGGTGGTTTGATAGAAGAAGCAAAAGCAGTATGAAGCTCCCATGTCAAAGAATATTCATCCTGAAAATTGAAATGTATGATCCCAATTATCAATACAATCGATGAGAATAAATGTTTTGTTGCTAAATTTTATAAGCAAAAATCCTTGTCTAACTTGCCAAGTTCATGAAGTTCTTATAAATCTTAGTTAAGCACAGTTATATTTAGCATACATTAGAACTAAATATAGTAGTAGAATAATTCACAAACATGTTTGAAAGTGATTTTGGTCTGTCATGTCCAAAAGTAATTTAAGTCATCAATCGGTCACTTACCTAAGAAATAATTTTTTATGAGTTTCTTGACATCCAAATGTTGTAGAGTTAGGTGATATATACCGTCGGAATAGTCGACATGTGCATAAGTTTGGCCCAACACTCACCGGTAATTAAAAAAAGAAGGCCATTTCAAAATCACTCCACAACTTGTTCAAAGGTAGCTAGGTATATATCCGACAACAGTTTGGAAACATTCCTAACCTCTCAAGCTTTGGTTTCTAATGCAAACTTAGGAACTAAACCAAACAAGTTTCAAGGAAAGAATGTGAATCAATAGCTAGTACACATACAGAAAGACTGAAGAGAAATTGATTTCTAAATCACTCACTAGAAATGCCTACCTTGATTTTGGCTGCAGCAGGATTTGACATGAAGTCTCCATTAGCATCTTCTGAAAATCTCTCATCTGCTATTTGCTTCAACTTCTTCTGCACTTCGGTCAGCTCTACATTCGATTCTCGTAACTGTCTCATAAAAATGACATCCTTTCCTCCCATTTTTACACCAACAACCACATGAGTACCATATTTCTCAATGAACCTGAAATCAACTGAGTATTAGTTGGCAGAAAAATCAGATATCCACTGCATTTTACTTCAGTTTAACAAGTATTTAACACGTGTTGTATGTGCTAGGGTTGTCTAATCTCTTCCACACATGGTGTCTCAGGCATGGCACTTTAAATTTAAAGGACTAGGTTGAAAGCATTATGATTACCTACTTGAAATTTTATTTTCTATTGAGATGAATAAAGGTGTGCAAAAACTTACTTGACAAATTATCACAAAGAGAAAATACTCATAAGAAGTAGAGTACTTTCCACGAATTAAAAACACTACTCAAAGTAATAATTATGGATTAGCTTATTGGTCAAGAGAGTGTCTAAGAGCTTATAGGTTCCATTCATGGAAGTTAAATTTTCTAAGAATTTCTTAACAACTAAATGTAGTAGGTTCAAGCGATTGTTTTGTAACAATAGTAGAGGTGCACGTAAGGTAACTGAGACCCTCACTGATATAAAGAAACACTCATCTGAACTCTTTGGTTGCACAGTCGAAGTAGTGTCAAAGATTAGATCTTCTCCATCAAGTGTGCGACATAAAAAGTGCTTACTTGAAAGCATAACTTTCAAAAACTCATCCTTAATCATTCAACAGTATCAACAATTATCACTCTTTTAAGGATAGAAGATAAGATGTTTCACTTCAAACAGACAAACATTGAAAAATTCAGATTTCTGGTAAGTAATAGAACTTAAAAAAAAAAAAAAAAAAAAAGAAGAAGAAGAAACATACTCTGCAAGGGCAGCAGGGTCCCATGAAGAAGGCACTTCCCGTTTGATTTTCTCAGAAAGAGTTATATGAGATCTTTCCAATTCAATGTTATAAAGCGAAATAAAACAACCATCAAATCCAAGACTCTTTGTGGAACCTGCATCGCTTTGCCAACAGCCCTTTAATCCAAACATGGTGTTGAAAACCCCCGATGGAATTTTCCCAGATAAACACAAATCCTGATTAAACAGCTCCGACATCTGTTTTCCGCCAAATTAAACATAAACCCATTTCGTTTATCAATGGATTATATTGAATTAGCTAAAAAAAAAAAAAACGCTAAAACACCATTTCAAAACTGACCTGATTGAAGGAGATGACATCAGACCGGAATCTGGTACGCTCGCCTTTATCGCACTTAATCGAATTCGAAACATTAGAGACGACAACCCCAGCAGGGAGTACGAGGTCTTTGGTTCGGGTCAAGTCGATGTGGATCAGTTTCGACCCGGATGGACCCGGCTTGCAAGACGACAACCGCAAATCGTTACAGAGATCGTAGCCGAACCCGATGACCGAAACCGCCTTCTCGGCGGCCGACTGAGGATTGAACCGGTTGACGTTGAAAGACATTGCAGACCGACTCCAAAATTGGAAGTGTTAATTAAGGGTTTTTGTATGAATTCCAAGTTTTGACGGAAGAATTGGAAAATGAATAAAATAGAAAAGAAAGAAGAAAGAGAAGCGGTGGAAGAAGCACTTGCAAATCGTTCGATGAAGAAGACTGAGTAAGCGGCTGAACATGGAGGCTGAATACGCGTACGGCCTTTTACAAATTGGCTCCACTTTATCTCCATATCTTCGAAGCTTCTACTCATAACTACAACCTTTTCCAGATTTTCTGAAAAGCCCATAAGGCTGTCTTTTTAATTTTATTTGATTATCTCCTCTTACAAAATAATTACAGATATGTTTAAATTTTAAAATATTTGTATCTATAGTCATTAATATATTAATATGATATTGTATAAATAGTCATCGATATAATATTATGTGTAATAAATACTCTAAGTATTTTTATTAATGCCTAATTATTATATTTGATCATTTTCGAAAAAAGGAAATTGTGCACACGGAGAGTTAAAATGAAAGACACAAGAGACGAATGAATAATAAACAACTATGAGAGGAGTTTCTTCCAAGGAGACCAAAGACGAACTTCAATGTAAAATATTATCCTTTTCTTAGAATGCCCTACTTCTTTATGTATATATGATTTTTTTTTCTTCTAATTACTTTATTTTCTTGTTTGTAGAAATTAGAATAGTTTCACTTGTAATTTTTAAAGTTGGTGACCATCAAAGATAAGATATCTTCATTATGTTAAGTTGTTTATGATATAATAGATATCTTAATTACTTAAATTTTATGGATTAAATGAGAAATATTTCATCAATTTATACTTCTGTGAAAACATACACATTTAAGTTGGACAATACTTTTATTATTATTATTACTATTATTATTTAACAATATTTAGACAAATAACAAGATTCAAAATGATTATGTTATTTTTGTTTTAATGAAATGATACAAGGATTGCTTTTATACAAGAGTAAAGCAAGAATCAAGGAAGATTTAAAACAAACATTTAACAAAATATTGTTACAACAGATTAATAAATCAAAACTAAATAACGGTATTCCTAATATATTTTAGGTGAGAGATTTTATACTGGTAACTTCTATGACGTTTAAGATGGTTTATTATTATCATTGAACTTAGAATACCACTATTAACATATATATATATATATATATATATATATATATATTCTAACCTATTGAATACATTGATGCTACTATACCCAAAATGCATCTTATAGTGCTTTAATTTTAAATGAGAGCAGCAAATGGCGTCGGCAATACAAGAAATCTTGCCTTCTTGAAAGAGAAGAAAACTATGTTTTTTTTTTTTTTCCTTTTCCAAGGCTTGCTCAGTCAGGTAAAAAACTAATTTTATCTAAAAAATTGTTAACTTCAAAGGAGACAATTGTGTGACCTATAACAAGAATGAATTTGAGATGGTGAATTTATACTCAAAATTATATAGTGGTTGTAGTGGTGAGAGACATAGTTTAAAGTGATTATAAATGAGAGTTTATTTTGAGTGATTAGAAATTTGAGTTTTAGTAATAGTTCATATTGATGTAGTTATTTGTAGAAATGTTGAAATTAATAGTTCGTTTGGATGATGGTTTTTGTAGATGAGTTATAAACAATAACTCGTTTGAATCTCGTATGTAATTAAAAATAAGTAGTTATAAATGAATGATGAAAAATTGTAATTGATGAACAATTCTAACCAAATAATTACAAATGTAGTTAAATGTTAAAATATTTACATGCATAATCATTAATACTTTTCAATAGTGTATTATTAATACTCATTAATTCATTATTATGTATTATTATTAATGCATATAACTATCGTTGTTGTTTTTGTTTTAAATGACCATGTTTGTAATTATTTTATAAATTTGATTAATATTATAAATTTTTCATGAATGATTAAAAATGAGTTGTTAGAAATAAATTATTATTTTGAATAGTTAAAAATAAATGATTCAAAATAAATAATCATTCTGAGAGAATAAAAATTAATGATTATTTTAAATAATTATAATAACTCATTGAAACGTGATTATTTAAAGAAAAATTGTAACAGCTTCTTAATTACTTCAAATAAATCCTCTCGAAATAGTCTACGCTTTTATCGAAGTAAAAACAAGTATGTAATCAAATCAAACAGCCTTACCAAAAAATAATTATTAACTAAAAATCAACCGGCACAAAAATATACCAACCATACAAATCTGAAATATTAATCAACGGAAATCATAAGTATCGTACAATTAAAATAAGTAAAAAGTAACCATTTAAAAAATGAAAAAAAAAAAAAAAAAAAAAAAATCCCTTTCGGATTCAAAAAAAAATTATTTTCAAAAAAAGAATTTAATCAATGATAATTCAACTACTTAGAAATTAATTATTTATGTATTATTTTGACATTCAAATATCATAGAATTATATAATTTGTCCCCTAATATCATAGAATTAATTATTTATGTATTATTTTGGGGTTCATCTTGGTATGCCCTCCCAAAATAGTAGAAACAAGAAGGCTCTTTTTCAATCCATCAGAGGTAGATTTGAAAAGTGTCTCCAAGGGCGGAAGGGTAAAATGTTGTCGAGAGGTGGGAAAGAGGTGCTGATTAAGGCGGTTGGTCAGGCAATTCCAACCTATATT
>JBBMKA010000005.1:6946356-6965392 GCA_037833695.1 Sechiopsis laciniata
TATATATATATATTGTTAATTCTTATTTTTCGCAACGGCGGAAAGGAAAAGAAAAACCGTGATTAATGTGACAAAATGCTCGGGAGCCCGAATCGACGGCGCCGGACGATTATTTGAGGCGGAGGGGAGTGGTGGGGTCCACAGGAAGAGGACAAAAACAGAAGCGCAAAATGCAGGACGTTGAACAATGAGTGGTTGCGACTTGTCGTTTTTCTCGAATTTCTGTTTTCAGTTTTTTCACTCACAGCTCAAGTCTGTGCATTTCTCTATTTTATTCTAAAATAACATTTTTGGTTGGCTACTATCAATTTTATTTTATTTCCATCATATATTTTGAAATTTTAAGATTTCATTTATCTATACTAGACAGTTTGGGAAAAGTTTATGAATTTAATGGATGATACTAATTAATTAACGATTTATTTGTTATTATTGTCTTAAAATAAAATAAGAATCAAATACTAATTTATAAGATCAAGTTCGTGATGGTATAATTGAATAAATTACAATTAATCGATTAAGTCAATACACCATTAATTCTTTTGGTAATGAGATACATCTTTAAGTAATTTTCAAATAATTTTTCTTGAAAATTGAATAATGTAATTTTATATTTATATGTCATTGTATATCCGAGCCAATACTATTATTTGGAAGAAAAAAACTTGCGGCGAACATGAAAGAATTACCTGAGATCAATTTCAACCTTCTTTTATTTCTTTTTTTTTTTTTGAAAACTATTTTTTAGATAAGTATATGGAGGTGCTCGGATGAAGTTTTGGGTAAGGAGTTAGTTTGAGAAGTAATTTTGAATAGTTAAAATTTGAAAATTGTTGCTAAAAACTTGTTTGTATGTGGTTTTTTTGTAGAAGAGTTAAAGACAATAATTTGGATGTGAATTTAAAATGAATAGTTATTTTGAATAGTTAAAAAATGAATGATTCGAAATGATTGATTAAAATTTAGTTAATTTGAAATGTTAGAAATGAATTATTAAAAATAAGTCTTCTTAAAAATGAATGATTAAAAATAAGTCTTCTTAAATGAGAAGTTATTTTGAGTAATTATAAATGAATGATTAAAAATAAGAAGTTATTTAGTAGTAAAAGTGTATAATTATTTTGAGTAGTTACAAAAATTCATTTGAATATAATTTTTTTTGAGAAATAATCAATAAATACTCATTTTAAATCTTTCATACATTTCACAAATAAACACCCCTTGTTAAGTACAATTCATAATTTTTTGTATCTCGAAGACCTTCTTTAATCATCAACTCGAGATGATTAGGCTCGGTTTCATTTGTCTTTATTGGACTTTGCTGTTGTGTGTGTGTTTTTTTTTTTGAAATCTTTGCTTTTGTGTTCTTGGCCTATACTTTCCTTCCGATGACTGAATTTTGGAGTTATGAGAGGAGTAGAGATGAAATGGAAGAGAAGGCAGTGAAGTGATTTAAAATGATGAAATATTTGTTTGAAAATTCATGTTTTGGAAAAGAGATGTTAGAAAACTTTTTGGTGATTAGTGTTTTAAAAAGAGATGTTGGAATTTTTTTTTAGAGAATTGGTGTTTAAGAGAGAAGATTTTTTTTTTTTATATTAATTTTTATTGTAATAAAGTTTGATTTGAAGTTTGATAGAATTAAATATGTTTGATGGGATGTGATGATGAATTATGGAATACTCGAGAGAAGTTGTTATGTACAAAAAACAAACATGAGATTCGGATAACTTCCTCTCCTCTCCCAACCCCTAAGGGTGTGTTTGTTTTTTGGACATAAAGGTGGAATGGAGTAGAGTGGAAGAGAATGAGGTGGTTAAGGGTAGTATGAAGTGGTTAACTACTCGTTTAGGGATTGAAGTTAATATTAGTGGAGTAATCAACTACTTGTTTGGGGACTAAGGTTAAGAGTGATTGATTTAATTTTTTATTTTTTGAAAATGGGGTTGAAGTAAATAATAATAATTATGTGTCTATAATTGAAAGTTCATGAATTTTAATTATTCACCTCAATTGTTCTTGACTGGTCTTAAAAAGTATTTTTATGTTTTTAAATTTAATAATAATTAAAATTGAAAAATTCAAATTCATGTCATTTACACCTCTAAGATAAACAAAAACTATCATATTGAATTATCAATCAACTTTTAGTTTTATACTGTGTCACTAAACATATTGGTATCATAAATTAAGTAAATAATAATAAATTTAAAAAATTTGGACTAAATTTACCATTAAATAGACTGTTAAATTATTAAAGTAGTAGAAATATATTTACGTGAAACTCGTAAAAATAAATTTTTCTAGAAAATAAAAAAACAGGAAGTAGTAGGATACAATAATCTTATTAAGCAAAAATAAGCAAAATATATTATATAGTAATTAAAATATTTGTTTCCTAACACAAAAATAGAAATAGAAGAAAAAAAAATTCATAACTTCAAAATATTTATTTTTTTTCTTTTCTTACTTAATTTTATTAAATTTTTGTATCTTATTTTTATTATTTTTTAAAATATTAACTACTAGAAAAATAAAATAACTAAGATGTCAATTTAATCTATATACTTTTAATTTTGTTTTATTTTGATTCTCTTACTTTTAAATATTAAATTTTAATCTTTTTAATGATAATACAACTAAAATTTAGTATTTATTGTTAATTTATTACTATATTTCATTTACAAATTTTAATTTTTCATAATTGTAGAAATATGTTTACATGAAAAGTTTTATTAAAAAAATGAGGTTTTTTTATGAATTAAAATTATTATTATAATTGATAATTTTTTTATGAAATAATTTATTTCAAAATCGAATTCGTAGAGTTAAATTGCATTTCAACCAAGCCAATATGTTATTGACTTTTTTCAATAGAGTTAAAATTATCTTTTAAAATATATATTTGAATATTGATGTTAGCCGAAATTAAAATATAAGTTTGATTAGATTTAATATAGAATTTGAAAAAAAAAATGAAAAAAAAATACAAATTTGAAGTGGGATTAAAGAGTAGTTGAAGGGAAGTTAATAGTGGTTGTTTACTACAAAAAACAAACGAGAGGTTATTGAGGAGTAACTATGATATCCAAAGAACAAACACACCCTAAATCCAATCACGCCCGATTTCATTGTTTTGTTTTCAATTTTTTGTTAAAATTATATCATCTTTTTTTTTTAAAACCAAAATTATATCATCAATTTTGAGTCCATTTGATATTAATAAAATATTATATAATATTATATATATATATATAACCATAAAAAAAACGTTTCAATTAGATTACTACGTTTTCCTCCCATAGAAACTGTTGACATTATTTATATGAATTAATAATTATAATAAATTCAAATATTCACTTCAATTATTATTCAATTAAAAAAATATTTTTAATCAATATTATGAAGCCAATTTAGCTTTTGGAATAATAAAAAAATTCACTTTATATCGAGGTTGTATCGAAACAATAATCCAAATTTACAATCGATTGATGCAATTATTAGTTTCAGATTTTAAGTGATAGAAATAGATTAAAGGATGAAAAAAAATACTCATATTTTTTTTTTTTTAAACGAAAACAATACTTATAGCATAAAAAACGACATGGTATATTTAATTCAAAGATTTCTCACTAATTTATGTTAATTAATTAGATTATGCATTAAAAAAAAAGTTTAATTCAATGTCTAAATAATTAATAAAACTACTATTTAAAAAAACTATGAAAATTTAAAGTTTTAATGGATACATCTCTGCACAATTTTGAGGATATATATTGACTCATATATTTGACTAAGAAGTTGCAAGATCAAAAGCTTTAATTTTAATTAATGTAGTTAACTTTTAAAAAAATATATAATTATGATTTTTCTTTGAAATTGAATATTCAATGATAAACTTGTTTGTAGGAGACGTCAACCAAACGATAGAAATAAGACATTTCTAATGAATTTAAATTTGGATTAATTTGTAGTCAATGAGATCAATTCTTAGGCTTAGTAAATGGACTTAGACTTTAGTTTGAGCTTACTATATAGACCTCGACATGCATTTTAACGTTCAATAAATCTTAATACATCCGTAAATCCGAACTCTAGTTTACCGGTATATTGGTTTGAATATTTATTTGTTAAATATATATTTCTGAATTCTTGTTTGTTAAATACTTTATGAGAAATAAATGTGAAAATTAAATGATTTAAATGGAAGTTTCTAATACTAAAAAAAATTAATATTAAGACATACATGAGACATTTTTTAATCATTATAAATTAAATTTAAAGATTTGGAACTTTAAAATATTTATGATAAAATTAGAAACTATATTCAAACGTAAAGAAAAAAAAAGGAAAACTATATCGGATACACTTTTCTCACAAAATAATTACAAATATAGCAAATTTTATAATATTTGCAAGCATAATCATTAATAGTGTATTATAAATATATTATTAATACAATATTGTAATTAATACCAAAAACTATGATTGCTAAATTTTGTAAAAGTAAAAATGTTTGTAATTATTTTTTGAATTTGACTACTCTTACAAAATTTTCAGAAAAATATCACTTTTTTTGTCTAACAATACGTAATTTATCGAACCAATAACTTATATGGTAATTAGTACTTCATCTGTCAAACTCTATTTGAAAAAACTCAATTTGGATAGACTCAAAACTAGAGATGTCAATCACGTTGGGACCCATCTGAATCTCCATTTCAGCTGGAAATGGATGTGTACCAGAAGTAAAAATTCTTCGTCTGGAAAATGGAGATGGGAATGGGATGTATTCTCATCATATTTTTTCGATTCCCTCCGTTTTCTTTTAGAAAAATTGTTCCTTTTTTTTTTGTTGTTTTTACAAATTTAATCTTTAGTTATATATTTTTTGTTTGTAAAAATATTTATTCTAATATAACTTTTTTTAACAATTAACTATCTAAAAAATTATCTATTAAAAAATATTTATAAAAATTAAAATAAAATAAGAAAAAAAAACGGAGAAAAATTTACCACAGGGAACTTGATCCCTGCCAATTGCAGAGGAAATTTTCACTTCGATCCCTACAAAAAGAATGATAAATTTCGCTAGGATGAAAATTAATTTGAAACGGGAATGGAGAAGCCATTCTCGAGTACTGCTCTTCTCCACTCAAAACCTTTTAAAATAGAGAACCAAAAAGAAGGCATCCCATTTTTCACTGGGCCAGGAGATTACTGGGCTGAAGCCCATAACTAGACTTTTTTTTTTTTTTTTGGAGTCCCATAACTAAAAGTCTAAAACTTAGAAGGAGAAGAAAGCAAGAACCGGAATTTACCGGTTCCGGTAGTTGAGAAAGAAAACGGCTAATGAAATTTCGCACCAGGCATGGGAATGTCGAGGTTCGTTATTCTGATTTTTGGTGGAAAAAAGAGGAATGGAATAATTGCGTATGAGAATTTGAGAGCTTTGTTCTTCAATTTGGGATTCTAGGGTTTACATGGGTAGGGTTTTTCTCGTAGAATTGGATGGCAGGTCTTATAGCTGCCGCTTCTGTGATAACAATGTTGCTCTCGCCGATGACATCCTTTCTCGGGTACTTTCCCCTCTTTATTTCATCCCTTTATCTTCTTTCTTTGTCACTAAGCGACTAATTTGCCCTGATATGCTAGAAATTTGTTTGTTGGGATTGTGGAATTGGATTTCTGGGCAGTTTGGAGTTGAAACGGGAGTTTATTTAGTCCTCAAATTGTAGGTTTGCATGAATATGGATTGTTTTGGCTTGTATTAGTCTTCTGATTTCTTCTTTTTTTTTTCGTTGTTTGTTGGTTTAATTGATATTTCGTTTGAATTCGCGGTTTCCTATTTTGTCTTTTCAGCCAAGTATTGTTAATTTTGGTTGTATGGTTAAATTTCCCCTAATTGGAGGCAAACTGATTCTCAACTGCTAAGTTGGAATGATAATTCCTATGATATCGCGATCAATTTCGTTTTTGAGGCTGCAATACGAAGATATTTTTTGAAGTGATTTTGGTTATTCTTTATGCTGCTTATTATTATATTATTGTGTTTGTAGCTCGTTCTTTTGGCATATTTGATCGACCATGAAGTTAATACTTCCCATTTTGATTATTGTTTTATGATTTTCAGACTTTCAATTGTAGGAAAGGGAGGGCATACCTTTTCAGCAATGTGTAAGTGGCCTTTTATTTTATTTTTTTCTCATGTTGAGCTTCAAATCCAAATGGCTGGATTATTTGGGAGGTACCATTTGATGAGGACCCCTGTAGGAGGGGAGGGGGTTCGAATGACTTCCCTTTGGAATCTGATTTCTATTGTATAACAACACCTATGTATGGAAATAACTTGTGGTGGTCAGACTTTTACTAGTATTTTTAAGCAGTCTCCAAAATTTTGAATTCACAGTATACTTCGTTGTATAATTGTTAGTCATCTGTTTTTTCTTATCCGTCCTTTTTCTTGGTTTGCGCATTTCTGTTCTATAAACATTGAGAGGAAATGGTCTTATTTTGATTTGTTTCTGACCTCACATCTACATTTAACATAATTTGAAATACTTTAACCTTTTTCCAGAGTGAATGTAACATCTGGTCCCAAAGAGGAGAGGTTGATGCTTTCTGGTACGCACACTGTGGAAGATATCTTTTGTTGCTGTTGTGGAGAATTACTTGGATGGAAATATGTAAGCTTTCTTCTCTCGTTATCTGTGCAAAGTGGCCTGATTTCCACAACCTTTAATAGAACTGATGACTGTTCAGTGGGAATTATCACGAAGTGGCTCAACAGTCAAAGAGCAAGCTATAACTCGTATATTGAACCTTGTGGTTCTGTTATCAACTACCAATCCCATGCATACTTTAAATTTCAAAATTATAAGATGAAAATGATCGCATGAAACTAGTTTAGGTGATCAGAAGTTGGTTTGGTGCCCTCAAGTATCAACCGAATATCCAGGGATATAGGGAGCAAAGCTCTTACTTCTAGACTATAAAAAGATAATAACTTATTAAGAATGGACATGAATTCATGGATATGATAACATGTTATTCTATTTCCAATTAGTAAATTCCTATAGAATTTATTGGACTATCATTAGTTCAATTTTATCCTTAAGAAAGATAACCAATTAGAATAAACCAAAAACAGGGAGAGAGAAAAATCTCTTTGAAGGAGGCAACATGAACATAGTGTAAGGACCACAATTATCTTGAATATTCTAGAAGGGGCAAATTGGGTAGTAAGTGGTTAGAGGGAGTGTGGGGAGAGAGCCTCTGGTGGTTATAATAATGAAAAGAGAGGTTGAGGGGAAAGGTCTTTTTTTGCGCCAAGTCATAGGACTTGGAGGAGAGGTTTCGGTGCACTTGAACTCATTGGGTAACGTCGTTTGGTTTTTTTCTATTTTGTTTGTAATTTCCCTGATTTGTTTTTGTTATCGAGATTCATGCTGAATAGTGAAGATCAATCAATATTTCCGTAGTATTTCCAATTCCATTGTGTTGTGGATATTGTTCTGAGTTGCTATATACAAATTTGGAATCGATACTTTACACATAGCTCAAATGATATGAGTCATTACATCTCTTAGAGGACATAGGTTTGAATTCCTCTATTCAATGGATGTAATATACCATAAAATTTTGAATTCCTCTTTTCCATTGATGTGATATACTAGAAAATTTCTTCGAAGGAAAGAGCAAAGACACTTCTTTGCGTTATTATTAAGCACATAAAAATCCTATTAGTTGATTTGAAAAACTTCGGGAAAAAGAAGAATTGTAGTGTCATATGCTTGAATATTGACTTTTGAAAATATAAATTTTGGGAGAGGAAGGTGGGTGACGGGTTCTTTACTCTCTAATTTCTCTACCACATCAAATACTCGGGATTTCTCTCGTAGGCCAGAATTCTTCATGGTTTCAGCTATATTCCTTTATCTTCCGTTTTTCGTTTCATTATCTTCTCTTTCTAGCTTATTGTGGGTTCTTAATATTTTGAATCCTTTCATTCTGAACATGCCCAATAGAAAACTTGTGACGACAATGATAGCAATAATATTGCATTTTCGAGAGGGACTAAAACCCAATTTTTTTTTTAAAAAAAAAATCAGCTATTGGTTCAGGTGATGAGAGAGAACTTTAGAATCTTAAATTTAATATAATTTTTGTAACCTAAGACAGAGTTATGATAGAGTCTAGCACTATCACAAGGTTCTTGTCAATCACTTGAGTCAATTCAATATCAAAGATGTAAGTTGTATTTCATAATGGGTTGGTTAGTGGGGGTGATTGGATTTTGGAGTTTAGGTGAGGAGAGGAGAGGAAGAGGAAATGGAGAGGAAATTGAGTGATTTGGAAGAATGAAGTATTTGTTTGGGAATTAGTGTTTTGGAGAGGAGATGTTAGAAAGTTTTTTGGAAATTTGTGTTTTGAAAACACATGTTGGTTTTTTTTTTTTTTGGAATTGGTGTTTAAGAGAAGATTTTTTTTATTTTATATTAATTTTTATTGTAATAAAGTTTGATTTGATGTTTTATAAGATTAAATATGTTTGATGGGATGTGAGGAGGAGTTGATGAGGAATTGAGAGAGATTGTTATGTATAAAAAACAAACATGAGGTTGGATAATATCCTCTTCTCTCCTCTCCCAACCCCTAAATCCAATCACCCCCTAGCCCTCTAAGTGACTAATCAACTAACTACCCACCACCTTGCTTGGATGAGTAGTTGCATGAGGAGTTATTTTGAGTGATTAGAAATTGGGTTTTGGATGTAGATTTTGTAGAAGGTTGGAGAAATTAGTGGTTTTGAAATTAGGGATTATTTTGAGTTGATGCAATAGCTGTGGTTTTTTTAGTAGTTGTAAATGCATTTGTAACTCCACAAAACCAAAAATCAAACACCCCTAAGAGACTGTAAGGGGTATTGTATCAAGTTAAGAGAGGAGTAACTTCTTCACTCCATTGCTAGTTCAGCTTATTTTAAAAATTGTAGAACATAATAGACAAACTACTACTATCAAAAAATGGTGAATCCAAAGAAGAGTTAAAATAAATTATCTTCATTGCTACTGGACAAAGTGAATAGAAAGCTTCTCTAATATCAGAACGTGAAGAACTTTGATTCTTTAGCAAATCCTATGTGTATGTTTGTGTTAAAACCTTTCATATGGTTGAAATCCTAAAACTGTCCGGGGTAGGTCTAATGTAAATAACAAAGATGTAGAGTGAGTGATTTCAAGTCATGGTGGTCGGTAGCTATGAATTTTCTAGAGAGAATAGTCGAGATGTGCAACGGCAAGCAAGGTGGCTCTAACAAACACTTACAAATATAAACAAAAATGTTTTAAATCCTTAAATTACATATAGGGTTGTGAATGATGAAATTTATGGTTTGTATCTAAAATCATTGGTTAGTTCGTGTGTTTTATTATGGAAATATTCTCTGTTAAATTGTTGATTTGCAGCCTTAGATTGCTAAACTGATGTTGCTTCACTTCAATAGGTAACTACACATGACAGATACCAAAAGTACAAGGAGGGGAAGTTTGTTCTTGAGAGGTAATCGGATATTTTTCATTATTTTATTTTTCTATATAATACAAGGTTTACTACAAGTATGGCATTAGTTCTCGGCTTATTTGTTCCTCTGACAGGTGGAGAATAGTTGAGGAGATGATGGAAGATTTAAATGGAGAGGCTCATCCTGGTTTAAGCGATACGGAAAATTCGTAGTAAGTTTCTTCCACATTTCTCAGAATAAGGAAATTGAAGCGTACATGTCAAAGTTGTTGTATTTAGAAACATTTCTAGAGGCTGAAGAACTACTATTGAACTGCATGCATGACTGTAATCTATGTATCATTATTATCATAAGCTTTTTATGGAATTGTGTCTTGAATGCTCGATTCTCCCCTCTTACCATCCCTTTTCACATAGTTAGAGCTTTCTTTTTGTCCAATTTTTTTTTTTTTTTTTTGAAATAAGGGTAACCACACCCGCCCCTAAGCCAAGCATCGAAGACATCGAAGGAGTAATGTCACAGGTGAGTTTTAAACTTGAGACCTTGAAGGGATCATACCTTCAAAATCCAAGTTTTCAACCATTGCGCCACCCTTTCGGGACTTTCTTTTTCTCCATTTGAATGAAAGGAAAGGATGAATGGTTCTGATATTTGTATAGTTCAACTGCTCATGGAACCATAAAAAATAATGAGTTTCAGAATTCAAAGTTCAAACGCTAATTGTCTCAATTTAATTTGACCATTTCTTGTTCTCTCTTCATGAAGTTGGTCAGAAGGAAAGGTAAAAAATGAATTATTTGGGTTTCATTATAACATTTTGTTGATTCTTTGGTGGTAAAAAGGATCAGTGCGAAACTAAAGCGGCCACTGGAAAAGGGAAAGGCGGGAGAGGTGTTCACCGGATGAAAATTAGGGCGGTGAGTGGCTAACTATTGTATGCATTTAGAGTGCAGGTATAATTATATGAATTATTATTGTTTGTGTTCAAAGTTTAAGTAATGATAGCATAAGTTTTCATTTTGTGTATTTGGAATATAGGTGATTATAAGTAGAAAAAATTGAGGTAAAGATAGATTAGTGAGCCTACAATAATGGTTATTAGACCACGGAATTGAGATAATCACTTGTGATGAATAGTGATTCCTTAGGTAATCATTGTCGATTACATGGATAACCCCAAACGCTGAGCAACCACTATCTAGGTAACTATTATTGGATTCCCAAACATCCCCTATAAGTTGTTTGCTGTAGAAACTTGTGATTAGCCTTTTGAAATGTCCTCTCATCTCTTTCTTTTGACAAAAAAGCCAAGTTTAAGGATGTGTTTGGGGGAAGGGGAATGATAATGATTAAGAGAGGAATGAGAATGAGAAAGAGAATAAAGAGGAAAATGATTATTTGTGTTTGGAACTTAAGATAATGCTTATGAATAAAATAAAATAATCAGTATGATAAGAGTGAAAATAGTGATGTGATGTATAAGATTTGTTGGAGAGAGAATAAAAAGTATTTAAAGGAGAATGAAAAAAAGTGATTTTTGAAAAATGTGATTATGGAGGAAATGATTTCTGGTGACTCAAACACGAGAAATTATCCACATTTTCATTCTTCCCCTTATTCTTGGTGGCTCAAATACACCCTAGAATACAAAAGAATCTGAGGAGTTTTTCAAAAAGGGGAAGTTTCATGCATGTGTTTAGTAGCCAAAGATGTCAGAGGGTGATTGGATTTAGGGGTTGAGAGAGGAGAGGAGAGCAGAGGAGAGGAGAAGAAATTATCCCAACCCTATGTTTGTTTTTTTTGTATATAACAATCTCTTTTAACTCCTCCTTACATTTCATCAAACATATTTAATTATGTCAAACTTCAAATCAAACTTTATTACAATAAAAATTAATATAAAATAAAAAACATTCTCTCTAAAACACCAATTCTCAAAATAAAAAAATAAATAATAAAAAAATCCAAACTTCTTTTTCCAAAACACAATCCCCAAACAAAATTTCTAACATCTCTAAAAAATACCAATTTTCAAACAAATACTTCATTATTTCAAATCACTCCATTTCCTCTTCACTTCCTCTTTCTCTCTTCTCATCTCTCAATCTCCAAATTCTACCCCTATATGTATTCCCTACCATATAAGTATAGTTTTATTTTCATTTCAATACTAATCATATTAAAGAAATGAAAATACAATATCAATAGAGGCCGTTTTAGAAGTCCTAAATCATATTATACTAAATTAAAGAAAGTTTACGACAGATAACAAACTTTAGTATTCATGTTTTACTTATAACAACATTTTAAAAATATCTCATACAAAATAAAATATTTAAATGAAATTTATTAGTTCCACTAAATTGAATCACGTGAGTATATATATTTTTTTCCTGCTACTAATGAAAATCTCCTAAATTAAAATTAAGCAAAAATGATAGGAATTAAATTGAAATTGACCCCCAAATGATATAAATAAATTAAAACTTTGGAGGTGATTGGATTTTGGAGTTTGGGGGAGGAGAGGAGAGGAAGTAAAGTAATTTGAAATGATGAAATATTTGTTTGGAAATTAATATTTTTTAGAGGAGATTTTAAATTTTTTTTTTTTTTTTTTGATTTGTGTCTTAGAAAGAAGATGTTGAAAAAACTTTTTGGAGATTGATATCAAGAGAGAAGATTTTTATTTTATATTAATTTTTTTATTGCAATGAGGTTTGATAGAATTAAATAAATTTGATGGGATGTGGGGAGAAGTTGTGATATACTAAAAACAAACAAGGTGTTGATAATTCCTCCTCTTCTCTCCTCTCCTAACCTCTTAATCCAATCACCCCCTTATAATCGACCGATGAAGTTTTGCATAAAAGTCAAGGTTTGGAAAATTAAATAGTCACGTTTTGATAATGTTGCAGTTATAAATGAAAGTAGAACTCGAACGAAATTCAAAGCAAACGTGTTTTAAATGCAAATAAGTGAAGTACAAAGTAAGTTATAGAATTGGTAATCGATGGATTTATAAATAAAATACAATAAAAATAAGTGGAGAATGACTTCTTTTTCTTTCCTGATAACGTCCTTCTCCATTTTTTTTGTCACGGAGTTTAAGCGGCGTGTTTGGTTCTGTGGCGACGTTAAGACGCCGTGACTGCTCTCCTACCGACAGCCTCACTCGTGAGTAGAGTGGGGACTAACTTCTCCCCGTCAAGAAAGTGTTTGTTTACCGGAGTTACCTCAGCCAAAATAAGGAGTTAACTATTTTTTTCTTTCTAATTTCTTTTTTAATACTTTTATTGTTAGATATATTTTAAATTAATATTATTTTTTTATTAAAATGTTTAATTCACTTAATTTTTTTTTATTACTTTAATTTACTTAATATTTTTTTACCTAAATGATTGAAACTTTTTTTTTCTTTTTGAGAATTCTAAATGATTGAAACTTATTTTCATTTACATATAAAATATTTTAAATATATATTTTTTGGAATTAAAATTAACGATAATTTTATAATCAATTTCGTATGTCCCATAGAAAAAAAAGGTGAAAATATTAACATTAAAGAAAGGTGAAATGCTCCTTATATAACCAATTATTTTTTAGATGAAACTTTATATCATTTAATAAAAGATTAATTAGCCTAAATTGACACAATTTTGAGAGCTATATTTGAGAATTTCCACCTTAAAAAGTATTATCCCAAAATTAAAAATAGAAAAATGGTATTGGATGAGCTATTCTCACCCAAAGTAATTATAAATGACGTTTTAATGTTGTATTATAAATGTTCATAAATACAATTAAAATATATTATAAAAATTCATTAATACCACTATTATTAAAAAAAAAATTTAATTAATAATAATGACTATATTTATTATTTTTTTGAAAAGTAATCATATTTATAATTATTTTCTAAATTTGGCCGATCTAACAAATTTCACTTAAAACTATGAAAGCAATTAATGTATAAATGTTAGCATCACCTATATTTTGAAACTTGCTAATGTGATTCAAATTCACAAATCCATATTTGCAAAGTTTCATTATTAATAGTTTTATCACCTAGGGGTTGTTTGTTTGTCATTTTTAAGGAGGATTTATGTTGAAGGGTTTATTAACTCATCTTCCTTTTTACTTTTAAAAATAACTTTTATTTTTAACCATTCATTTTTAATTATTGATTTATAACTACTCATTCATTTCTAACCACCAATTTTTAATTATTCATTCCAAATCAATCAAAATAACTCATATTTAATCAACCATTTTAATCATTACTTTTTCAACTATTCATTTTAAATTTACATTTAAACAGGATTTTAACTCTAACTCTTTTACATAAAAAAATACATCCAAACAAATTTTCAACTATAACTCTCAATTTTTAACTACTTAAAATAACAAATATGATAATCAAATAGTGAAAGGTGGAAATGACATGATTATATCGTATAAATAAATTTAAAAAGTAATAAAAGTAGGAGAGGTACCACGTGGCGATTTAAATGTATTGGAGAATATGAAGTTTCACCTCAAAATCAATTGACAATGAGGGGAGTAACTTATATCTCTTTTATATTGTTATTGAGATCTCCACTTTTTTCGATGTGGGATCCTTAAGATGTCCCCTCAAGATCGTGCGTCTTTTGGGCTTACCAATCTTGAATCGGATCTCAATTTTCATTTGTATTAGACCAAATATCCTTTTGGACTTTGTGGATTCTGATACCATATTAGAGAATAAGAGATTTTACCTCAAAATTAATTGATAATGAGAGGAACAACTTATATATATTTTTTATATTGTTACGATGTGGTTGTGGCACTTTTTAAGATGACATCATTATTTATTTTAGTATTTCAGATTTTTCATTAATGGCAAACCTGTCTGCACCTCAGTTTCTCTGTTCTGCTGTTCGGTCCTCCAATTTCTAGGGTGTACATGGTACACCAAGTGTTGGAAATGGATATAAGTAATTTTTCTAAACTAATTTAATTTTTTTGATTAATTGGTTCAAATTTATATACTAGAATAATCTAATCTAACTCAACTTATATTTTTATGTTGGATTTGATTCTTGGATCTTGTTAATGTCATTTTTTCTTTCAAATAATCAATTTATAACTCGTGTTGGATTTGATTCTTGGACCGCGTTAATGTCATTTTATATAATGATGGTGCTGAATTATTGCTATAGTTATAAATATGTTAAAAGTTTATTGAATGTCTAATTTAAGTCATAAAACTTGAAATGGATGCGATAATTGATTTAAGGTTGATTTTGATCCAAATTGATTTAATAATAACTATAATTTTGATTCAAGAAATAACGTAATATATGAAAATATTTCAAAACTTCTAATTATAAACTAATAAATAACTCTTCTTCTTCTTCTATAAAAAAAAAAAAAAAAAAAAAAAAAAAAAAAAAAAAAAAAAAAAAAAAAAAACTAATAAATAGCGACTACATATATTCTAAAAAAAAAAGAACGACTATACATATCAACAACAAAACTATTCTAGAAATCAATTTTAAATTATACCGAATGTACTAATCTAAAATCAGTGATTTGAAAATGCATCAACAAAAATAAAACCAACTTCAAAATGTTTGAACCAAAATGGTATATTAGCCTCCATGCATACAAATTTTGTGATTTAAGAAGGTAAAGAATAAACATGTTCAATTTTATTGAAAGAATCGATGGTATGTTGACTTTGTTAATGATTGTAATTTAATTTTATCATCACAAGTTCGATCCTAAAAATTGTCATTTGACTCTCATCTTATTTGATAACATTAATACCTCTACATAAAGTTTTTGGTGCCATCCCCAACTTAAACTGGAAAAAAAATGTTCACCTTTTCAAACTATCAATTATCTTTCATAAAATGAATCAACATGGAGAATTAAAATCTAATATAATTGTAAAGAAATATATATTTTTTCAATTGAGCTCTATAAATTTTAGGTGATAAAATCAAAATCGCCATCATATCTTGATCACACGTCATACACCTACTAGTTAACTTTATTTTTATTGGCATAAACGAACATTTTAAATTCATCGTATCAATCGTAGTAATTTAAATGTAATTATTTGGGTTTTTTTAATTAAAAAAAAGTATATAATTGTTGGAATAATTTGTTTTTTTAAAGAACTTTTGTATAATTCATTCCTTAATAGTTATAAATTACAAATGGCATGTTTGTAAATTAGAAATCAAAATGAAGGCATAAGATTTTTCACATTTTTTTAATATACTATAGAAACACGTTGATTAATTTAATTGATTTGAATGATGAACATGAACAACGTTTGTTTATATCAAAAAAAACGACGACAACAAGAAGAAGACAGCATAAAGTCGCCGTCGAGTGGCCATTTCCTTTCCAACGGTCTCCCTCTATTTTTTTTGACTTTATTTTGTAATTATCTTTAATTGAATTTCATTTTTCCCTCGTGTTTGTGATGAGTGTTTGATTTATCAGACTCTTTTTTTTTTTTTTTTGTTGAAAGAATTGATTTATCGGACTCGCTGCCTTTATTTTCTTGTCTAATAATATCTAGTGGGCCCCACCGTAATTCCATTTGTGTCTAATTTATGAAAATGAGTGAGGGCGATTATGGTAAATGGTAGGAGTATACAAAAATAAATAAATAAATAAATAAGTGATCAAAACTTTCACCAAATAGCTTGGTTCTTGGGTTGATTCAAGATTACTTTAAGTTAACTCGAACTATTTATTATTAATAGTTTTCTAAAAAAATTCTCAATAATGTAATTATGTATGCTATTTTTAGAATTTTTATTTCTAGAATTTATTAAAATATTTTTCAAGTATATCGAAAGAGTTGGTGGCCTGATGGTTTTATTTTATTTTGTGGAAATTCAGTTCAATATCATAGTCACAATTTGACATTTGAAGTCAATATTTAACTCTAATTTATTTCTATGACCCATGGCCACATGATTGAACATGGTTATTCAAATTCATGATGCTTTGCTTATTGCAGTTGCATTAGAGGTAGTTAATGTTCGTCTAGATCTATTTATCAGGTTTATTTGTAAATACGTATTAGTATTTGGTTAGAGTCTGTAATTGAATATAGTTAAGTTTGTTTTAGCAGATTGAATTAGTTAGGTCCGTTTCTTAGCTTCAACTTGTATCTCTTCTTCTTCTTCCCTCTCTATATATAAGTGAGCTGATTCTCTTTGCTAATATATGAAATTGACTCTTCCATTCTTGATATGGTATCAGAGCAAAACGCTCTTAGCTTCCTTTTTTTACTTTCAGATCTTGATTCGTCAAGAAGCTCGTCAAAGAATCCATGGCCGAACCAAAAAATGTTAACATTGAAGATCCAATAGGCTGATACAACAGCTTTAGAGGCACAATTAAATGCATTTCTCCTCCACCATTCTTTCACCACAACTTCGGTTCTGGTTTCACAACCCCTCACTAGAGCGGCAAACAACGGATCATGGAAACGAGCGATGCTGATAGCCTTTTTAGGAAAGAATAAAGAAGGTTTCATTGATGGAACCATCAAGAAGCCTGATAATCCGAAACTAGCAGCCTCTTGGAAATGCAATAATGATATCCTCGCTTCTTGGATATTCAATTTAGTCTCTAAGGAAATAGCCGCAATTATTGTTTACTGTGGAAGCGCGAAGGAAATTTGGGATGAAATTGCAGAAATCTTCAAAAAAAGCAATGGCCCTAGAATTTTTCAACTTCGCAAAGAACTCGCCACATTCTCTCAAGGGTCTTCCACTGTGGAAGTGTATTTTACGGAGAGTAAAACAATCTGGCTCGAATTGGTGAGTTTTCGTCCTGAATCAAAATTTTCTTGTAGTTCTTTTAAACCTTTACTGGACCATCTCAATGAAGAATATGTCATGGTATTCCCCATGGGACTAAATGAGTCATATTCTGCAATAAGAACTTAGATATTGATGATGGAACCCATACCATCAATCAACAAAGTCTTTTCCCTCATCATTCAAGAGGAAAGACAAAGGATGGCAGATTTTTCTGGAACGTCAAGCCTATTTCCAAACTTCACATAGCCCATTGCTCTGTTAGCAACAAATTCAAAGAAATGGCATATAGTTGAAAGCAATCATGGACGACGAAAAGAGAGTACAAGACTTATATCTACTCACTGTGGCTACAAAGGGCATACCATCAACAAGTGCTATAGAATCCATGGATATCCTCCAGGATTTTTATTAAAAAAAAATGCCACTTCGACTCGTCCACATGAAGGGAATCCACATAACATTACTAGTTCAACGAATACTGTTGTCCAACAACCCAGTTTCTTGAATGGTTCTCAATACTCACAACTGGTTGAGTTCCTCAATTCCCATATCAAAGGGTCTACAACAGAATTTTTTAGAGGAATGGCACATTCAGACTCTTCCTCACATAAACTTACTCCTGGATTCTGGATTTTAGACTCAGGGGCATCAAGACATATCTGTCATAATCTACAAGCATTTATTAATTTGAGGAATATTAAAGATATAACTGTTGTGCTACCCAATTCATATAGAGTTAATGTTGATTCTATTGGTGATGTTCAAATTTCTGAGGATTTGATTATTAACGATGTGTTGTTTGTACCCAAATTCTCGTTTAATCTGCTATCAGTTAGTTGCTTGCTGGAAAATAAAGATATTGTTGTACATTTCGATGGAAAATCTTGTGTGATACAAGACAAAACTCTATCGAAGAAGATGGGCAAGGCTGATGTTTTGAATGGATTGTATGTGCTCAGTACAACCACCAATTCCAAGGCAGAAGAATGGAAGGGCATTCACAAGAGTTCGACTGTTTGCACAACTGATGTTGAGACATGGCACAAGAGATTAAGAGACTTATCCTCCAAACGTTTGCTTTGTATGAAAGGTGTATTAGATCTAAAGAACATCACCTTTGATCATTGTAATATTTGTCTGTCAACTAAGCAAAGATGTTTGAGTTTTCCATTCAATAATAAAGTGTTTCCTTTCCCTTTTGGTCTTGTGCACTGTGATGTTTGGGGACCTTTAAAGAGTCCGACTTTGTCTTGTTATAGATTTTTCTTAACTAATGTTGATGATTGCTCTAGATATACATGGGTTTACTTAATGAGAAACAAATAAGATGTTTTAAGTATAATTTCCCGATTTTTCAAGCTTGTACAAACCCAATTCTCTAAAACCATAAAAATATTTCGTTCTGACAACTAAGATTCAATGATTTTTTTGCTTCAACCGGCACCATACATCAATATTCATGTGTGAAAATCCCTCAGTAAAACTCTGTGGTCGAAAGAAAACACCAACATCTACTTAATGTTGCTCGTGCATTGTTCTTTCAATCTCAAGTACCAAAAGTGTTTGGGGGGGGGGGGGAATTGTGTTATGACTGCGCCATTCATAATCAATAGGATTCCTATGCCTTAATTGAAAGATGCCACTCCATATTCAATTCTATATGGAGAATAGGCAGATT
>JBBMKA010000005.1:6965402-6978061 GCA_037833695.1 Sechiopsis laciniata
TACACATCTCCGAGCTTTTGAATGTCTCTGTTATGCCTCCATACTCAAGGCACAAAGAGGAAAATTTGAACCTCGAGCTTCTGCTTGTGTGTTTGTTGGCTACCCTGCAGGATACAAGGGATACAAACTATATGATCTTACCAAAAGATAATTCATTATATTAAGAGATATGGTGTTAATGGAACAAGAATTCCCATTTCATAAGGAAGAGAATAAGCTCAGTGACGCTGTTGAAGATCTGTTCCTTGACTTAGTTTTACTTAAGATCATTGAACCTCAGATATCAAACAATTGCTTTCAAAATGTTGATAAAAATAGTGCACCTTAGACTGCCAATCCAGAGCCACATCAGGCTGATTTTGAGGGACACATGAGCACTTCTAGCCCTGCTTTTACCCCCATCAAATGAGCAGTACAGCTAGTCCATAACTGGTTCAATTCCTAATGGTGAAAATTTTTCAAATTTTACCGAAAATCATATAATAGACCCTCATTATGAGTTTATTCAGACAGTTGCTCCTCACAAAGATACAAAAAATGTTGTTTTGCCTAACATTGATGATCACCAGGCTACTGGATTGAGATGGTCTACAAGGATTCACAACCCTCCATCATTTCTTAAAGATTTTCACTACAACTTGCTGGCTGGAGCCTCTTTTGAATCCAATCTTCCTCATTCACTGCATAAATACCTCAACTATGGGGTGTTTTCTAAAGAACAGCAACACTACTTGATGAATGTTTCTCTTACTTATGAACCAACATATTTCCATCAAGCTAATCAAATTTCCCATTGGAAGACAGCAATGGACGAAGAAATTACTGCCATGGAAATGACAAAGACATGAAGTGTTGTTCCTCATCCAAAAGGGTATCATGCTATAGAATGTCGATGGATCTATAAGGTTAAGTATCAAGCAAATGGAGTTGTAGAGAGATATAAAGCTAGGCTTGTGGTAAAAAGGTATAATCAGCAAGAAAGAGTTGACTACCTTGACACATTTTTACCCATAGCAAAGATTGTATCTGTCAAAGTTGTTTTGACACTTGCTGCCACTTATAATTGGAATGTGGTCCAAATGGACGTTAATAATGCATTCCTCAACGATGATTTGTTCGAAGAGGTATATATGGCTTTACTCGATGGTTACTACAGAGATCTTTCCAGTCAATCCACAGCTCCGCTTATGTGTAAGTTACACAACTCCATATACGGACTCAAACAAGCATCACGGCAATGGTTCATGAAATTCTCTGCAGTTTTACTATCAAATGAATTTGTTCAATCCAAATCAGATTATTCCTTGTTCACTAAAGGGAGTGTGGCTCTTTTTGTCGCCTTGTTAGTACATGTCGATGATATATTAGTGACAGGGTCGTCCGATGCAGTAGTTAATAAAGTCAAAGCCACATTAAAAGAGAACTTTTTGCTCAAAGATTTGAGTTCAGCCAAATAATTTTTGGGGCTCGAGTTGTATCGATCAGACAAAGGAATATATGTCTCTCAACGAAAATATTGTCTTCAAATTTTAGAAGACTGGCATTCTTTGTGCTAAAATTTTAGCTCATCCAATGATGCCAAATTGCAAGCTTAGTACAGAACATGGCGATCCTCTAGATAAAAAAGCTGCCTCAAATTATCGAAGACTAATTGGGCGCTTAGTTTAAGTTTGTTTTAGTAGGTTGAATTAGTTAGGTTAGTTTCTTAGCTTCAACTTGTATCTCTTCTTCTTCCCTTTCTATATATGAGTGAGGTGATTTTCTTTGCGGATATATGAAATTGACTCTTCCATTCTTGATACTATTAATTGATGTATGATGAAGTACTAACTACATTACTTCATTACTCAATGATAGTGCCCTTCACTAGTATAAGTGAAGTCAGATTGTGAAGTCTTGGTTAATCACATGAATCGATTGCAAGATGCTCCATAAGGAGTTATCTTGTAGGAAAATTTGGATATTATGTTAAAGTTTTCATTGTTAGAGTCTTAGTAACTTCTATAGATGTATTAATTGGGTCGTTCATAATTTGACTGCTCATATAGTTATTGAATATATGAAAAAAATTTGGTTTTATAGTCCACTTATGTGATTTAAAAGTTATTTGATCATGATGTTCGAGATTGTAGCCTAAAGGAGTGTTTGGGCCACCAAAAATAAAGGAGAGAATGAAAATGAGGATGATTTCCTGTGTGTATGTCACCGGAAATCATTCTCTTCATAATCACATTTTTTAAAAATCACTTTTTTCATTCTCTCCCTAACTACTACTTGTATTCTCTCTTCAACAACTATATATACATCATATCACTATTTTTTACTCATATCATTTTTATTATTTTATTTTTTGCATAATCATTACTTTCACCTCAAACACAAATAATCATTCTTTTCATGATAATTTTTCTCTTCATTGTCATTCTCCACTTAATCATTATCATTCTTCTTAGTCCAAACACAACCTAAATGATCGATATAACAAATCAATGAATTAATACTTCTTTTTTAAAAACATTACATGTTTAAGTAAGTATTACGTTATTGTTTATTATTATTATTAATATTATAAGTTCCATAAACAGCCAATGGAAGCAATATCTTATAGCTTCAAACTAAGCGGTAAAGAGTTAATACAGAGAAGACTATCATAAATGCTAAACAGGAAATAAAAACGCCGGTGGATGTATTATAGCCAGAGCGGGGGAGGCTCGTTGAGATCAAATGGGAGGGCGTGCCTAGCGGAGGGCGGAGGCGGAGTGGCGCTGGAGTCCAGCAGCACCGGAGCAAAGAGTTTGGCCGGCGGAGGCGGACCAACGTTGGATAAATCGGGAAAGACAGGGGAAATAGTGAGCGAGTTGCAGGAGAGGTTGAGGTTGAGGTGGAGAGGGAAGTTGGTCTTGGCCTTGGAGCCGCGGAGGGACCTGGCGGCGCCGTCGTAGGCAAGGGCGGCTTGTTCAGGCGTATCGAAAGTGCCCAACCACACACGTGTTTTCTTCCATGGGTCGCGTATCTCCGCCGCGTACCGACCCCATGGCCGCTTTCTCACTCCTCTGTACTGCCCACAACCCATCTCAATCCAAAACCCCACCCCCAATCAACAAACCAAACACGGAAGGCCCTTAAATAGGAACCGTTGGATAAGCAGATTTGAAAAAAAAAAAGTCAGGTGGGGCCGGTGGAAGAAGCTGCCAGCTGATTAGACATGCAAGGGAACGACGTAAGCCCTACGAACATGGACTGAGAAGTTAGGTATATGTAGACTGTCAGAGAAATTGGGAACACGTGGTGTCTCAGTTGTAAGGAACAGCCTCTAATTTCTCCTTTAGGGCCCCTTTGATTTGTTATTATTATAATTATTCTAATATTGTTAATTTTAATTATTACTTTTTATTTTTAGGGTGTATACGTAATGTACGTACATGTGAGTTGTCAGATGCTGGGTAAAAGGAAATTCTGACAACAAATTGTAATTTACTTTGAAATGAATGAAAATCATAATTACTGCCAACTGACTTATGTGAAAAATTTTAAATTTCTTTACATGAAGGTGAAATGTTCGGGAATCAATTAAAAACTGCTTGTCAGATGAGATTTCTTTACATGTGCTTCCTCTCACAGCCTTCCTTTTACTTGCTTTGACTATTTTTACTTTTTTCTTCTTGGAATTAGATAATGACGTCGGACAACAAAATTGCGTAAGTTTTTCTTAGGCAACATTTATCTATGTTTTTCTTCGGCTCTTCCCGTCTGTTTGGAGAGTTTGGAAACTGGAGAATGGGCTTGAGCTTCTAAAATCAAAGCCCGGAATTACTTATTTCAAAATGGAATGAAATTAATAACTAAAAAGCTGATGGGAGAAGGAAAAGGATAGGATTGAGATCAAACTAGCTAAAACAAAGTCAACATAATTCAATTACCATATTCAATATATAAACATAACTATTTTGTTTTTAATTTTTGAAATTTAAGTCTACAATTCAGTATGTTTTTTTCTTACTTTTATGTTACCTATACTTTTCAAAATAAAATCAAAGTTTAGAATAAAAAAAAAAACTTATGTTTAGTTTTTTAAATTTGATTAACATTCATCTACTTTTCTTAAAGAAAGATGAATACATAGTCAGAAAGATGGAACATAATGTAGGAAATTTGAGTAAGAATAAACTTAAATTTCAAAAATAAAAAATAAAAAACCAGATGGTAATCAAACATGGTCTAAAAAATCAAGAGGTTTGTGGTTTAATTCTCTATCTTATTGTTGCCGTTTGAATAGAACGAGCTTTAATTATAGTGGACTTGCTAGCTCGACACTCCCTGCATGGCGAAACAAATGACCGAAAACACTCCATCAAGACCACGACCACTTGTCTTCTTCTTCCCTTATGCTTCGTCCTCCTCTTCTGATACTGTTGTTTCTTACTATCAATGATCTATGTCTATTGTTATGTGGTCATTGTATACAAGAATTTTGGGATTGTTTCGGTTTCGACCTAGGTAAAACCACAACCTCGCCACGATAATGATCAGCTACACTCGTTCCTTGGCCTCGTGTTTTGATGTTCTTGTTGGATATTTTAATCAGTTGCCGGTCAATAGAAGTAAAGTAGCCAGAAAAGGAGAGAGTCGAACGAGTAATTCGAGCTGCTGTTGCTCATATTAGCCTTTTTCTTAGCCTTGGATTATTTTCCTTGCCATGATCCAATTATGTCCAATTATATGGACACGTGAAGAACTTGTTTTCTGACTTAAAAATCTGACTCTTTTTTAAGCATTTCATGGTGGGTATATCAAAGAGTTTTGGCTAATGTTAATTGATGTTTGGTTTAATCTAATTCCACGTGTTAGGTGAATAACCCATCTTCTTCACTGCATTTTATTGGCTGCTCATTAGGCTTTCGTTTTAATACCATAAAATATGATACTTGGCTTCTTTTGTTACAAATTATTTTAATTATTTTTGCAGTAGAGGGCTGTTTTCCTCATAAGCGGTTTCTTTCATAGATGTTTGATCTTTAAACTATACTTAAACATTTCAGGTTCAAAACTTACTATTGAATCTTAATTATAAAATTACTCGTTATCTTTCAAACCTGGACCTTAAGATGGGTGTGCGTGTCCCAAGTATGGGCAAAGCTCACATTAACCGGTGATCAAAAAAAAAAAAATTGTAAGTTAAAAAAAAAAAAAAAAAAAAAAAAAAAAAAAAAAATTGTAACAATTAAATTTGATTACCACCAGTAGTCTTACGTGAAGAATAGAACAAAGCCCAATTTTCTTATTACATCTCAGAAGCCTGTTTTACCAAGTTTCTTCATCTTTCAAGTTTCATCCTTCATCCTCGGTTTCTTTTTCTCATCAGCTGTATCAAAAAGGAACAATTTCCATTTATGTATAAATATGACCAAACTCAGATGAAAACTTCAGAAATCAAAATTTAGAAAAAAGAAAAAGAAAGAGAGAAATATGCTTGAGAAGCTTTGGGATGATAATGTAGCTGGGCCTCAGCCTGATCGTGGCCTCGGAAGACTAAGGAGAATCACCACCGACATCAAGGGTACGAGTAAAACTGATTTAAAAAAACAGGGGACTGGTCCTAGGTTCGAAACTCATCTGTACCATTACTCCTTCGATGTCTCTCGGTGTCTAGCCTATGGACGAAAATAGTTACCCTTGTTTTTACAAAAAAAAAAAAACAGGGGACTGGCTTGTATGAAACTTTCTTGGCTTGATTCCAATTTCCATGCACTTATTTTGGGCTGTAGATACCAGGGGGAAGGACGAAGGTACCAGAGATTCTGTCCATGCCAGCGAGCCCAGAGATGCATCCTCTCCGGCGTTGCCGCATACGGCGGACAATGTGTGGAGTATGTTCAACCCTGGTAGCAATCTTGCCACCAAGTCCATCGGCATCGATGTTTTCGACAAGCCTCAGGCCAACTCCCCCACTGTTTATGACTAGTAACCAACCAATATTCATGATTACATTCCTCACATAATTTCCCACATTTCTGAAATGAAACGGGCTTCATTTCTCTTCACAGGCTTTACAGTCAAGGCAGCAGGAGCCAGCACCGTTGACCTACGGCTGCATGTAAATACGGCCACGTGTCAGGCTGAAATTTATGTTCTCATTTATAATTTTTAGCATCACCCTTAATAAAAGCAACTCCTTGCAGTGAGAGTGAGTTGCTCCTCTCCTTGGGGGGAGTTTTACCTTTTGCCGTGTTAAATGATGCACGTTGGCATTTCCTGATCATGACAAAAATTTGTTACTTTAATTAATAGGACTACTGGAAACAGTTTGATTGCATCCAAATGACATAATCTTATAACTGTAGAAAATTGAATCCCAGTTTCCATATCTTACAAAGAAGTGGAGGCGGAAATGGAATCAGACTACCTAATAGATATTTGTAATCACCCATAATTTAAGAGCGTCCAAATTTAGTAACTTTTGGGACGACATTAAGCATTATACATTTATAATATAAGCTTTTTACATGGTTTTTCTGGGTTAGAAGATGTGGTCGCTCGTTCTTGTAAGGTGTCCTCAGCCTTGCTGTGCTTGATGCGGCTTCTTCTGATATGCCAGAAGCTGTGCATGATGAACAAATAAATGGTATTATCAATTGGGGTTGGTATAGAAAAACAGGAAAAATGCAACTGTAACATTAATATGGCATCAATAACTTCTATTTTGGGGGCTATATATTTTAGGAAGTTTACCAGTTGGCCACGAGTGGAGCAGTGGGTTTTGATCTCTGCCAAGGTTTGTTGCTCACTCAAAACTTGAAAATTATCTTCAGTGGGACGTGGAATTAAGGACTTTGAAACTAAAACATCAATTGAAGTTGGAGGCTCGATTTTGGGGTTTAGTTTATGCAATAAGAGCATATCAATTTCATCAGCTTGAAATCCAGTATGATGAGCAACGTACTATAAAAACAAAAGAGAGAGGTAATTGGGGTGTGGAAATATTAGCTGCGTGAAAGGGAATTGGTAGACTGAATGACAATAATTACCTGACAAAGGTGTCGGACTGACAAGGCCTGTCGACAGCAGAGATACGGTAGCTGCAAACTAGGAATTATTCTCTGATCATAGGAAAGTAACAGCAAGTGGACTTCACGCTGAAACCAACATGTATCATTATCAGTTAAAAAGAACAGCAAAAGGATTCACATGACATTGTTCATCAATGATTAAAGTTACCTCAGCATTGTTGTTTGAATTCCGAAAATAATCGGCCAATGCTGAGAAGCGGTTGTTTTTTACATTCTTGTTGTTGGCAACGGTCATATTGCCATGTCGTGTGTGGCTGCGCATGCCCCCTTTACCCCAAACAAGCCTCTTTGAGCTGCCCACAAGCCTTGAAGATCCCATGGTTTCTCTTCGTACTCGATCTGAGTCATTGTCTTCACCAGCTCCATCTGAACAAGCAGCAAAATGAGACTGGGAAAACTTGGCAGCTCCTTGTTTTCTGAATCCTTTTGATCTCCGTTCAGACCTATCCATCTGTTCATCAGAAGATGAATCTTTGATTCCATCTTCAGCAGTTGGATCCTCATTGTCATCAGATGCTAGAAATTCAGCATCATTTCTGTAGCTCCTTTTCCCCCTTGAGTGGTTGCTCCTATAGTTATTACCCCGCAATCTCCTTACCGATGGCGGGCGTTTCTTACTAAGTGCTTCAGATTGGCGACGCAAGGTTTGTGCTATGGAAGCTTGAATCTGTCCCAATGAACTGAAGATTAATACTTCAAAGCATCAGAAGAAAGTTTTGCATAATTTTACTTCCGACACCTCATAAATTCTGTGACTTAATGCATCGTGTTAGCAAGAAACTATGAAAAAGTGAGCTACTCTTTCTCTGAAATAACTGTTTCCACATGGTTATTTAATATGGTTCCTTGGCTTAAACTTACGTGGCTTTGTGATTGATTACTTCATATAGACCCAATTCAGGAAAGAAAAACACATGAAAATATTTTGTCTCACCTGCTTATTGCGCATTCTCTCTTCTTCTCGAAAAGCCAGCTCCTACAAGAATGAAATAACAAAATAACTTCAGCAGACGAAACATAATCGCAAAGCCCAAATGGAAAAGTGACGAATAAGGCCAAATCATACATCTTCTTCGTACTTCTCAATATCAGGATATAAAGCAGCAATTAACGAATCATAATTTGGATCATCTCTCAGTGAGCGCCGACTAGCGCAGTGTGTGCGGCAGGCGGGACATTCATTGTTGCTGCAAAATAAATCAAACATGAGGACTGAGGTTAAGAAATGAACACATGATCGTTTCATTAGTCAAACACTAAACCCCTTCTCTTTTTTCTACGTGAAAGATCAGATAAGTGGTTACCCCAGACGCATAGATTTGTCAATGCATTCTCTGCAGAAGCGATGCAGGCACTCCATCACTGTTCTTGTTTTCCGGATAATCCCTACAAATCCAAAGAACAACCAGTTTCACGTTGTTTATACTCATGAAAAAACAAGGCATATCTTTTTATTCAGCAATTAGCCATAAACTATATTAAAATATTCTGTCTATCGAACAAGTCTCCCTACAACAACTCATCAAAATCCAGAAATATTCAGGAAACACTATTAAAAAATGGAAGACAATTAAGTTCATCACATTGAAAAACATAGCAGAAAAGCAGTTCTTCCATCCCAAATGCCCCATTCTTATTCAAATAGCAAAGATAAAAAGAACACATCAAACGTCTTAGGTATTTTTAGAGATCTTCCATTTTCGTCCATCAACAGCTAAAAGATACAACATCAAAATAAACGCAACATGAATGAAATACATAAAAACTAATATCCATACTTTCAATTCAGTATATTCAACCCGTGAATTCAGTCTAAATGGAAGAAAATACAACAGTAGTATTAGTTGATTAGCTATTGAATCTGTGCCATCAGGAATAATTCGTACAAATAAAACAATCAACATGAACCATACCCAAGCAGATTGGACATTGAACTTCTTTGCGGATATCAGAAAGTCTCACTTCGATAAATCTGCACCCATGAAGAATAGCGAACACAAGAAACACGATTAGATTTTTGAATGTTGCATGATAAACATTTATAGCCAACATAGAACCAAAAATGAACAAAAAATCCCTTGGCCGCTACCAAATGCCCTGGACAACAACGTATAGATAATATTTGATCGGAGAATCCGTCGCGGCTATGGCAGCCACTTAGGAAATTGGCGTACCTGACTCTATCCAACCTTCCTCAGAATACTGCCGAGGGCATTTTCATGAGCAGAAAAGGCAAAAACTATTGGAAAGCCATAGCAGCACTGTAAATCGGCATGGCTTGTACCAAAATACAGCAGTGGATTCAAGTAAACAAACATATTCACGAAGCAAACCAACCAGATCCCGAAATCAAATCGAATCGTTGAAGCATTAAACAATTATACGGTTCAAGACAACGTAATAATCAATTGAAAAGACAACAAAGAAGAGAACGCGCGAAAGTTGTGAAGAAGAAGACGTACTCGTCCTTCTCTCCATTACTGGACGACGATGCGCTTCGATCTGATTCTGAAGGAGAAGCGGAGAAGAGAGCAAGGAAACGAAGAGAAAATCACAAACTCATAAAATTCGAACGAAGCCAAAGTAATGCAGAAAAAAATCAAGAACAGTTGCCTGCTTCGATCAAAATACAGAGAAATGAAGCCGAAACAAATCTTACCGTCGGCATCTTCATCTTTAGAGAAACCATGGCCGAGTTTGAGCGGATCATCCTCAGATGACTCCGGAGCGCGCTTCTGTGCTGGCATTGCTTTTCTTTGAAGCAGAATTTTAAGCCGAGTGGGAAAAGGAAGAACAAAGTTATGCACTGAAGGCTAATTCAGGTGAAGGAGAAGGTGGAGTTGTGTAGGAATACCGTCGGCGATGAAACTGGCGACGGCGACGGAGGTGGCCAAGGAACTGTGTTCGACCTTCTTCGGAGCGCGTCTCTGGGCTGAGGCAAATTGATTGGTCTACGAACTGGCTTTGTTAGAATGAAATTTGTTTTATAATATTATTTTGCTTTTTTAATATATGTTTTCTTTTGTTAATTTATGAATTTGATCTCTAATATTTATAAAAAGGTAGCATTTAACTTTAACCGATTGGATAAAAATAAGTTGAGAATAAGTAATTTAATACACTTTCTTTTGAAAATATCAACTCAATTTTTTTTTTTAGAATAAATCAAATTTTATTTAAAGAGTGTTTACTAAATACAAAATAACAATAACCAACCTCATTTTAAATAAATAAGTGACTATGAGCGACATTAAACTAATTTTTTAAAATAATTTTTATATTAAATTCAAACTCTTAAAATTGAAACTAGCGGACAGACATTTTTATGTAAACTTGAAATTCTCGTTGGATAAAAAAAAATTAAGACCAAATTCTTTTTTTTTTTTTTTTTTTTAAGGATACCTATTTTTGTATTTTTATTTTATTATAAAAATATTGATAGTATTGACATAAAATTTTCTAGTTGAGTAGGATCTCCGACTCAATTAAAGTCACAAATCAAGTAATTTATGAATTAGTTTAATTTACCAAATCAAGCAAGTATTCAACTCAAAACTCTTTGTTTGCTCTTTTCTTTGAACTATGTTTAGGAACATAAATATAGAATATCTAAAGTAAGCATTTAATTCAAAGTTCAATAGAAAGCTAGCAACTTCACATTCCAACTTTCTAAAAATAAGGTAAATGTAAGTTATTTATAATCGTTAGTTGACGGGTTAATTAAGTTGAACAACATATTCATCTTTTTTGTAGGAAAAAACTATACCTACATTTTACAAAAAAAAATCATAATAAATATATTTACATTTGAAAATAATCAATCGATTAAAATTATATGCTACATTTACATATTGACCTTTTTTTATGTCACATTGAAAATATTAAAAGGTCTAATAAATAAACAACCTTCATTTACAAGCTTCTTAGCTACTTTTTATTATTTGACTATGATGGTTTGTAATTATAGTATTAGTTTAATCTCTAATTTGGCTCGTCTTCTTGTTATTTTGAGTTACTTCTAGAAGATTTTGAATACATAGAAAATAAGTAGTAATATTTTTCTAATTTGATTTAAGTTAAGATCCATCCTTCAACACATTTTCTGGAACGACAAAGAGAACATATTGAAAAGAGACAAAAAAAAAAAAAGAGTGATTAGGATTAAATCAAATCATGCATCATATTATTCATCTTCACTTCAGGTAGTATATATATATATTTTTTAATAACTATTTAAATATCCTATATATCTAGAGAGATTCTAGTTCTTAATGATGAGAAATTGGCATTTATGGTATAGTTTTCATTTTAAATTTCTCAACCTTCTGTTACGATGAAATGATATAAAATCAATATTATTATGTGTATTATAAGATCATTAATTTATTTGATCTTCAAGTTTGAAAGAATTGAACAAAAAAACACACTACGACAAATCTTCTCGACATCTGCCGGAGGAACTTGCATGATCTAGAACATGCATTTTTCAAGAAAGTAGTTAGCTTTTATATTTTAATATTAGTTTAATCTCTTCTTGCTAATATATATATAAAAAAAAAAAAATTGCTAATAAGTGAGGGGTTTTTTTTTTTTTTGGATATTGATTAATTACTCCCAATGAGGTTTTTCTTTTTTACTTGGTCATCTGAGTAGATCAATAAAATTAGATGTTGGTCATCTAAAGATCAATAAGTCCAAAACTGATTCAATGGTCAACAAAAGCGTGTTAAAAAATAAGTTAGAGAAGTTTGAGAACAAGTTGTAAAGCTCTTAAAAAAAAATCAATCTTCTAAAACAAAGTATGAAATCCTAGAGAAAAACTTCATTTGAGAACAAAATGCAAAACTCTCAAGACAAATCTTTGTGTTCGAGAATAAGCTTCAAAATGTAGTTTGTATATGAAAGAAAAAATAAGACCAATAAGTTAGATATTATATTGTACCTACTACATTCAAAATACAAATACAAATTCATCAAAGAAGATTAATAAATCATAGATCGATCATCCATACAAATCAACAAAGAACTAATCATCCAAAGATCAACAAGCCTAAAGGTTGATCCAACGATCAACAGTGTGAGCTCTGTTGGAAAAAATCTTCCTTAATTATCGTAGGAATAAGCAGAAAAATACTGAGAAATTAAAAGGAAACAACAAAATAAAGAACACAAGAATTTACATGGAAAAACTCCAAACCGGAGAAAAAACCACAGACAGAAAGAACTTTTATTATGTGAAAAATTACTACAATCACACAGAAATCTCTCCCTGACCCCAATTACTACTCACTTCCTTTGTCCCACTCTCTATAAGAGAATACAAAAAGAATTTAACTAGAGTCAGTACACCAAGCTTAAAGTGCTTCTGACTGGAATGCTTTGAAACCAAAACCTTATGCTCTTTTTATAGTGCTTGGAGCACACCACTACCTTGCATCTTTCCGACGTGGGACAAATTCACTTATAATATTTTGCCAAAACCCAACAAGCTCGAGAATATGTTACAAAATTCTCGAGAAAAATCTTTCATTGAAAACAAGCCATAAAATTCTCAAGATAAATTCACTTTCGAAAATAAACAACTTAGCCATC
>JBBMKA010000005.1:6978161-7015085 GCA_037833695.1 Sechiopsis laciniata
AATTTAGTAATTTTGATAATAAAAGTATATTAAATTTTAAATTTCATTTAAATAATAAATAAAATAAATGTAAAAAAAATGATATATTATGAATATTATAAAAAAATATTAAATATCTATTTTTTTATAAAAAAAAACATCACATCATTTTATTTCTCTTCCATTCTCATCTCACCAAACATCAACTTATTATTACTTAACTTTCATTCCCTTCCCACCAAACACCAACTTACTCTCACTTCCCTTCCTTTCCCTTCCCTTTCCTTTCCCTTCCCACCCTAGCCAAACAAGCCCTTAATGATTTGAAAGAATAATAATGTAATAATCTCATATCACGTAGTATAAAAAATCCCCTTGCTCCAAAACACCCACTTAAATGGAATGAAACAAGGGGATTTTGCATGTATAACAAAAAATGGTAAAATATTTCCATCTATAGCACAAAATCAAAACTAATTCATTTATAGCAAAAAATATAAATTGAGTTCTATCACTGGTTGAGTTCTATTAGTGATAGAATTCGATCAATGATAGACTTATTCTATCACTGGTAGAAATATCACTGCTTGAATTTTCTACCAGTGATAGAACTCTAAATTAAATTCTATCACTAGTTAGTGATATAAATTAATGTGCTATAAATGAATTATTTTAAAAATTGTGCTGCAAATATAATACAACAGATATACTGTGCTGCTGATGGTAAATTCTCATCAAATAATATATTCTATCCTCTTTTTGTTTTAATGAGTTTTTATTTTGCTCTCGTTTTTGATGTTGTGGGTGTCTAATTTTTGAGTTTCTGCCTTTATTTTATTCTCTAATTATATCTGGTGGACCCCACTGTAGATTCATTTCAAATTGTAAGTATTTTTTAAAGAAGAAAATGTAAATTTTAATGTACACAGAAGAACTTATGGTTTAACGAAATATAATATTCATAATCAGAATTAAGAAGAAAACAAGATAATCAAACATGCTGGCCGACCAACAAAAAGAAATCTGTGGAAGATAAGAAGTGTCAATAAGTAGATATAAACAAATTGTAAAAAATGGTGTTTTTGAAAACTGAAATAGTTTTATTATAACAATTTGATAGAAAATGTTTAATACTGAACGACTCTTGTTCTTCCATAATAATAAACAATATTGTTGTTTGTTTCTAACATTTTAAAACCGTTCTAACTTAATTAGGAAAGCTTTCTAAAGAATGATACTTACATTAAAATTGCTAGATTTATCAAAGCTACACATTTAATTTACAATATTTGTAAAGATAAATACACATGTTGAAAACCTAATGAACTAAAATATTTTCGCAGGAAAGAGAGTGGCATAGAAATATATATATATACATATATATAGAAATAATTTTCTAGTAATAAATAAGTTGATAAGACCTTTTTAATAGTGGTACAAAATATTTGTTTAAACAATATTAAAAAATTATGGTACAAATGGTTCCACGTATATATTAGGAAGGATTTGCCTATTTATTTATAAAAAAAACAAATATTTCTCTAAAAAAATATATTACTAAGAAAATATATATAAAAGAAAAAACAAAACAATTGTATAATACATATAGTTATAACAGACTTAGCCACCTTCAATCGCATTTTTAATCATGCGATTGAAGGTTTATATCTCTCGATTCTTTTATTGTTGTACTAAAAAAATGTGCACGGTGTTAAATACAAAACTTGATATTAGTCAACTTTTAAGTATTTTTCATATATTTTTTAACCATCCTGCTGAATAAAAAAAAAATAATGAGTTATTTTTTTCTCTAGAAACTAGAAAGTTCAAAATTTACATTAATTCAAAACCCATCACAATAAAATTTAAAAAAAAAAAAAAAAAAAAAATAGAGGCTAAGTTGTACATTCAAATGCTTTTATTACCCATGGTTTGAGTAGGCATATAGTGACAAAAGAAAAAGAAAGAGATAAAGAGGGTTAGCCAAGAAAGGAATGTTCCCACTTTCTTACAACACAATTCTCACTTTATAGTACCACCAAATGTTTGACTCTTTAAATTGCACCAAAATATTCCAAAACATTATTCAAACAGATGCCAATTATTCTTCAATTACTTGCAAATCTTGCTGTTTCATCTTTCAATTAATTATGTACCTAACTAACATTAAGTTGAATTCAAAAAAAAAAAAAAAAAAAAAAAAAAAAATTAACATTAAGTTAACTTTTAAGTATATAACTATTATGGATTGAATTTATCATGAAATCATTGTCCACTCATAAAAAATATTTGTAGTTTAATAATTATGAACTCCACCTTCATAAGAAAAAAAACATAATTTTCCTTGGTACAAAAAAATTTAAAGCTTCAACGGAAAAAAGGTCGTCAAACAATATTGAATATAAATATAAAACTTTTAATTAAAAAAATTGCTCAAAAAGGAAAAAAAAAAATATATTGTTCAAAGAAAATGTGTTAGGTAGAGATGTACATGGAAGAGGCGAAGATGGATGGATACCACTTGCCAAAAATGTTGTAGGCAAAATTCTCTTAAATTTTTGAGTGATTTTTAAAAAAATAAAAAATAAAAATCAATAATATTTGAAACTCAAATCTTTAACCAACATATTACTAAGTAATATATATATATATATTTGGAATACTACTCAATTTTGGCAAATTTGTGTGTGAATTAGGTGGTCAATTATACAAGAGATTATTCAATTGAATCGTTATTTCTAAATTGAACCTATTTAAAGATACGTCTTTTTTAATATGTAGGATGAAAAATTAAAGACATTATTCTTGAACATTATAATAGAAACAAAATAGTATTTCATATTAAAATTATCGCACTACAATGCATAATAATTCAAACATATCTAATTGATGAACAACAAATTTTGGAATATATATATATAATAATAAAATTAAGAGTGGGATCTTGGACTAAAAGATTTTGCACTTATTAATAAATCATAATAGATAATATATATAGTTTACTTCAAAATTAATTAATAATGTATGAAGAAAAAAAAAATTAATTGAGGGATGTTTGGATATAAAGGTTAATAGGAATTGATTCGAACTCATATTTAGATGAAGCAACTCAAAATGTCACAAAAATTAAAAATCTTCATAAATATCACAAAACTCTCTAAATACAATATCATTTTTACTTTAACTTCATATCTCTCAATCCAAATGAGATTTTTCCAACACAAACACACATAATTTAAGTCTACACAATAAGAGTTTGGATTGATTAGGAAAATTTTGTTGTCCCAACACAAACTTTCTATCTGTTGGATTTTAAGGTTGTATTTATTCTTATTTCTTCTTTAAATTCGAGCTCATACCCATAAATCCATAACAAAATAAATTATATGATATTATACTTGAACCTAAATTCTCTAACTTGTTAGCACATATTCCCTACAAATGTACTACATATATCGTTAATTAATCTTACACGCATTACATGCAATTTTATTCTTAGTTCAAAGGTTGAACTCAGTTAAACAACTCAAAAATCAACTAAATTTAAATAAAATTATAATGAATTGGACTGAGTAAAGAAAATCGAAAAACCTTAAGAAAAATTACAATTGAACCCAATTTTTACCATTTGTTCATTAAGTTGAGGTCGTTGGGAATGGTCAGTTTTTTTTTTACTCAGGCTCCAAATCATTCATAACTATCTCTCATCTTCAAAGCTGTCAATCCAAACACAGTGTTAAAAAATTAATTGTTAGAATAAAAAGAAAGAAAAACAAAATTAGTGCTGAAATTTGAAAAAACCAAAAAAACAAAGGTACGAAGCAAAAAGAAATCAAGAAAGGAATAGCAATTATTATAAACTGCACACGCTTGGCCTTTTTCCCCCATTATCCGACGTCGTTACATCACAATTTTGCCACTCCTTTTTTAAACCCTTTTATTTAATTTATTTTTTTGAGAATTTAAACCCTTTTATTCAAATTATTTATTCCACCAATAACACAATTGATAATAATAATAATAATAATAATAAATCTCAATGCTTTTGGCGCGTGAAATAAAACCCCGATGCAAATCAATATTCGTAACCGGACGGCCGCCGGCATCATTACGCTAAAAAATTAAAAATAAAATAAAAGATGCAATCAATCAATATCCACCTAAAGCTTGTTGTATTTACATATGATGATTTTCTTTTAAAAAAGTGGATACAAAAATAATAACGCGACAAAAAAAGAGAGAAATAAATCAGAACCGTAAAAAAAGCGCCGCCGGTGGAGGATTTAAGCGGAACGATTCATCATAGCCAAACCGGGGGAGGTTCGTTGAGATCAAAAGGGAGGCCGCGCCGCACGTGACCGAGAAAAGCCGCCGTACCGGAAGCGGCCGGAGCGGCGGAGTCCAGAAGCACCGGAGGCGGCGGCTGTGCGTTCACATTGCAGAGGTCGTGGCGGAGAAAATCGCCGAGGAGGAGACGGGTGGAGGGGAGAGCGGCGGTGGTGGGTAAGGAGACGTTGAGGTCGAGGGAGAGGGGGGGCGGAGGGAAGTTGGTTTTGGCCTTGGAGCCGCGGAGGGAGCGGGCGGCGCCGTCGTAGGCGAGGGCGGCTTCTTCGGGAGTGTCGAAAGTGCCTAACCAGACGCGGGTCTTCTTCCATGGGTCGCGAATCTCGGCGGCGTAGCGACCCCATGGCCGCTTTCTGACTCCTCTGTAATGGCCCTCACGAGTGGACGCCATGGAAACACCAGAAAACAGAGTAAATGAAAACAGAAACAGAGAAATGTGGGTTTAAAGTTTTGAACTCTTGAAGAAGACGAAGGAGGGACCCACCAAGTCACCCGTAATCCTCGGGTAGACGACGGAATAAATACACACAAATATAATTAAATTGTTTTTAAAATTAAATTATAAAAGGATCATTTAATTAGGGATTTAATAATTAAAAAAAAAAAGGGAGGGGGGGTGGTGGGGCCAGTGTAAGGAAGAGAGGAGCCGCCGGGTGATTAGACGTGAGAGGGATGACGTAAGCCCTACGAAAGGGAAGGTGAGCGGCGCCTGCCAATATATATATATATATATATATATATTATGGACTGTCAGAAAATTGGACAAACGTTGAGCCTTATAACTGGTGTCTCAGTTGTAGGGAACAGCCCTCCCATTGGGCCGGGCTGGGCCTTTTCAAACATATCTATACTTAAAAAAAAAAAAAAAAAAAAGTCAGTTTGTGGATGAAATTCTAAAAGGACTATTGTGGTGACTGTGAGTTGTTAATTATTTTTGGTGAGTAATTATTGATGATATGTTGTTATCATCTATATTTATTTGAGTGGCAAATAATAGTACATAAGTTGGCATTATTCATATTTAAGATGAAAATATTGGATATTAGAAAAGGTAGAAAAACTTACGAGATTAGTTAAATTTAAAAAATAATTATAAATATGTTCACTTAAAAAAAAAATAGCAATTATAATCTTCTAAATTAATGACAATATGTATTACTAATAACATATAATATTACATTAATAAATATTTTTAATAGAATATTAAAATGTATTAATGACTAGATACAAATATTTTAAAATTGCTTGCATTTGTAATAATTTGTGAGAAAAGTTCATCCGGCATAATTTCTCGAAAATTTATAGTAACAATGATTTAAAAAAAAGACAAAAATGGAGTAAGTTAATAGTAACAATTCAAATAATTATTGCTCAATATAAAGATAACCATTATTCAAGTGACAAATGGTAAGTAGACCAACAACCATTAACTTGATAATTATTGTTCATTTTCAAGATAATTGGTGACCCAAAACATTTCTTTTTTTAATTCAACTAGAATTGGTTTGATGAAATTCAAAATTATGAAAATCTGTTGAATTAGTATTTGTGAGGAATCATAAAAAACAATTTAATTGCGATGGTCTCGAAAAATAATATTTTGGGCACAACTTATTTTATTAATTATATTTTTTGCTTTTGAATTATGGTGTTATTATTTTGTTTTTACGTTTGTGAATGTAATAATGCACACACACACACTGAGAGGCCAGATAGGTGGTAGCAAATAAAAAAGAGGGTCTGACAATGACTGAACGTGGAGGTTTCAATTTTTCATTACTTTGAAATGAATATTATAAATTACGTAGTCACTGCCAATGGGGGGGGGGGGGGAGGGAGGTGTTCTCTGTCCTGGCTGCTTTTATTTCTTTCAAGACAAAAAAGTAAGGCCCTATCAGCAGTTAATGACGTATCGATTCCCTTTTTAAACTTCCAAAAGTAAAAAAAATAAGTTTTGTTCAGTAAAATGAATTTACATGGAGGTTAAATGGCAAAATGTTTTTGTCCACAAACTACTTGTGTCAGATTTAACACCATGTGCCCTTTCAGCCTTCCCTTTACCTGCTCTCTGCTAATTTCTCTTCTTCCACCTATTTTTTCTTCTATCAATAATAATAATAATAATAATAATAATACAAATCAAGTTTCACATGACACAACATAATTACGTAAACAAGTGAAAACACTTGGCACAGCTATTCTAAGAAAAATTCAGAGATAAAAGAAATTTATTTATTTTTCCTCTTAGCAGCCAAGGACAAACAAAGCTAGAAATAATATAACCATTCCAAAACACATTCTTGTATTCATATGGGTCAGAAATGTACGTAATTGTAAACAACATTGTAAGAGAAAATCAAATTGCAAGGAGTAAGGTATAGGTTCAACATGTAAAATGCTAAAAATTGGGAGAATAAAGTTACAATTTGGAATAAGGGGTTTATAAAGAAAATTGTTTCTCTACTTCAACCTTTGCTAAAGAAAAAAAAAAAAAAAGAGAAGGTGTTTTTTTGGGTGGGGTGGGAGGCTAAAATACCCTACCAGAGTCTTTGACTGAATCCTAGAGAAACCTTTAACCACTATATATTCATTTATGTATTCAAGCAGTTGTCTATTGTTCTACAAAATTCTCTAGCACTCAACTCTCATCTCCTGGTTCAAGTCCTAAGAGTATAGAATGGTATCAATGTACAAGAATTGGTATTGGTGTTGGGGATCTTTACCTTTTGATGCAATTGAATCTATTACCCGATGTTCGACAAAATCTGAGGCAGTCGTACCAAGGAACTAGCTTCAACTAGACAAGATGAGGCAGTTTAAGTCAATTAGTCATGTCATCAAGCGTCCGTTTTCTATGGGAGTCCTCGTATGGCCTTGATTGTGCATTGTCATCTGGATATCACGAGACAAATGGGTCCTAGCTTTTGCATATGGTGCATCTCTTGCTGCTACACAGATCCAATTATGTATATTTAGATTTTATTGACTTAAAAGGAACTTATTGAATTGCCAATTATATCCCTATCCAAGAAAATAACCTGGTATACCATATTTTTAAGGAAGATATGTAAAACAAAGTGTTAATTTTAGAACTACAAGTTCATGGACAATGCTCTTACCAGCATTCTGCACTCGGAGGATGTTCTGCTGCCTTTTCCAACAGCAAACCGCAAAAGTAATTATGAACAAGAGCACGATCAAAGCTCCAAATGCAATCCCAATTTTAGCACCAAAAGAAATGTGCGGCCCACATGCAGGTAGCCCGGGTATACCACAAAGACCGGCATTATCCGTAAAACTGTACCATCCATAGTTAAAACATCATGTTGCATTACAAAAGTATACATCAACCATAGAATTTTCATCTGCCACATAAAATTCAACTTACTTGAAGCTAGCCCTGTGCAAAAGCCTTGCACCTAAAGCAACAGGCACTCTTCCGGACAAAGAATTCCCATTGAGATTCCTGTGAATCAGGGGGTTAACAAAGTCTTGATTTGATAATCATTAAGCTCAGTTTTTTTGGAGATGTTCTGAACTCTAAAGTAGCTTACAGTATTCGTAGTGATGTCAACTGTCCAAGACTTTCAGGAATTGATCCATTGAAGAAATTGTAGGAGAGATCTCTATTAGAAAAAACATATTTCAAGTGTTGCACTACCACAAATGTGTTGTGTAGATTGAGAGACAACAATTCGAATATAAATAGTATAAAATGAAACAACAATCCAAATCTAAAAAAATTAAGCAGCATCATACTTGTAAAATTTATTATTGTACACGTTTTTTACATATAGAAACATTAGTGGTACTCCTTATAGATATCGCAGCAAAATTTCATCAGCCAGCTTCAGTTCCATAGAAATAGAACAATAGGATTCTGATCCATAATTTACCCTCACCAACATTTTAAACATCCTAAAGACGTCATTGATTAATTTTCCCACTTATTTTCTTTGAATTTTCTTATTGGATATGGTCTCTATGATCTCCCCCTTCTGAAACCAAATAGTTAGACCAAACAACTAAACATAAACCCTTCTTTAAAAGAAACATTTGTCTTTGAGATTGGAACATTGTGGCTCACTGTTGGATATAAAAGAGAGAAAAAAATGTTTTGACGATGTATCACCAGCAACGTTGAATATTTTTTTCTTCTTCTGTCCCTCAAAGTTTTTCCTGAGCTGAGAAGGATAATAACATTTACATTGAAGCTGGTGTTGAACATGCAAAGGCTCCATCAAAAGTCTTGTCTTGAATTTCAACACAATGGGAACATCAACATTAGATGGTATCACTCCTTGACTACCATCAATCCAGCACAAGATTTCAAAATAAGGTTGGAAGTACTCCCATGCAATGACTGGTGGCTGGTGGGAAAAAGAAGTAATATTATCAAGTGTCCATTAAAGCTTCCTTGGGATTTCTTGCTCCCATAGAAATATGAGAAGCACTATTGTTCCCTATCAGACTTGGAAATAACGATTCATCTGCACTTCAATGGCCGATGATTCAAGGAAAGAAATGGAATCTATAGCCATGATGAAGACGACAGAAAACTCAGTTGAAAAATAGAAGAAAAATGTAGGCAAGAAAAAAATCTAAGCCAGAAAAACTCCAATTAACCACGTAAGAAGTCATGAAAAATCTCTTTGTTTTGATTACCGCTCCATCACTCCACGCTATGCATTGATTGAGTAAAACTCTGAATGAATCACTAATCTTCTCATATAAGCAGAACAGTGGGTGTAACAGAAATACCTACTAAAAACAATTAACAGTTGAAATAGTTATAACAATATGTATTTAACTAATACAAGTAATACTTATCATAAAGTGACTTAAGACTTGTGTCAATCAACAGGCAGAGTCAACATCATGTTTCGCCCATGGCTTATTTTATGACATCTTCTTATTTAAGGAGGCAAGGAGTCAACCACCCTTGTGCTACCCACTCTTTACACCATGATACATTTCAGCATACTGCTGTGTCCATTAATACTTTTTGCTCATATTGCTTGCTATCTGTATTCTTATGAGTTGACGCTAACTCGTTGTCTTAAATACCGCTCCATCACTCCACGCTAGGTTACAATACTTTTTTTTTTTTCAATTTAATGCTGGGAAACTTTCCTTTGGATGCCTCAGATGAATCCACAGCCTTTTCGTTCCCTAAAAGACTTGGACTGATCTTCTCCACCAAGCATCTTTAAGTTCCTTTGGCCTTTACAGACCCCTTTTGAAGTTGGACTAAAACTACTCTTGTAATTGTTTTACAAGTCGCACTTTCTGAGTATTTCATTGGAAACAAATTAATGCTTCTTAAAGCTTTTCAGCTCCCTTTCATATAGGCATCTCACACAAACCACTATCCATGGTGTTCATGTTGAAAGAAGCCTTCTACAAAATTATCCACATTCTCATCTGAAAAGGGTATAACTTCATTTGAAACTCACTGCTGTGTTCAACAAAGATTATTTAACTGACATGTACTCTCACACAACTTGATACATGGAGTTGCCCACTTTTTCTAAAACACAGTCTGAGAGTACAACTCACATGGTGTGGCTTAAGAAAGTCAACGTTCTCCAAAATCGATAAGCACTTCACCATATACACAACCAACCTGTATGATCAATCTTTTCTTCTCCATCTCTACTAACACCGACTAGTTAGGATATTTTAATCACTTAGGAAACATAGTGCACCCTCCACAGTCAACATTAAAAGTTGTAAGTTACTCAACATCTACTACATGAATGATTAATATTGAGCAGAAAATCGATCAAACCTCAAGATCATTGCTAAGGAGTTATTCTTGTTGCCAAAGATTCTAGTTAATCATCAAAGTCATCAGTCATCATACCAACAATTATAGCTATTTAAAATTATGTATCACCAATTTAGATTAGATTACAACAGTAAGAAATCTAGAAAAAGTTTAAGAGACGTTTTAAAGCAAAACTTACAGAACTTCTAGCTTGGTTATTGTTCCGAGCGAGACTGGAATGGGGCCATGAATGTTGTTTCCACTTAAGTTTCTGAAGAAGAAAAAAAACATGTATGAATGTGTTAGTGTGTGAAGCAACCAACATGCATCATATAATTTCATTTGAATTGAGTCCAAGATCAAGGATCTTCTATAGTAGCTCAAATAGTTTATCGAAAATCACACTATAAAATCAACCAAGAAATCATTAAAAGATTCTAACTATTTACTACAAAGATGAAGTGCATCAAACAATAATTTGTACATGCTTTGTAGATGATGCAGTTGAGATGTTTCATTCGGCAAGAATCCCATCAATCCTTGGTTGTCCAGACCCCTAGCCATGCAAAGTAGAAATTAATGTTTGTAAACATTCTGAAAAGTAAAAAAAAAAAAAAAACAAATACATAAGCCATCGGCACACAAATTGATTGAACAAGAACAATAAGATAAGAAATGTACAGTCCATCGATGACCCATTTGTTTTCAGCTTTATCATATTGGCAATCTGCTCCACTCCAAGGATGTTGTTGAGGAACGCACGGATCACCATTCCACCCCAAACGAACAGGAAGTGCTAATGCTTTCTTCAAGCTCCGCAAAGCCCTAACTACAATGATAAGACAAAATCAGTTACTAATAAGTCTCCAAAATTTAAATAATGAAATGCAGTAAGATCACATATTATGCACTCCACAATTGCGAAAGTTGCAACATATTTTTATTTCAATAAGAAAAAGGATGGACAAACATGATACACCACAAAAGCAGGACATTCATTTACAGCCTACCTTCATCTGAGGATGTTTTTACTTCAGCTGAAACAATTTCTAACACCTCAATAGCATTGATTATGGCATGACTACCTTCTTTGGGCTGAAAGGTGATAGTCAAACTCCTCCCATTGACAGCAACAGTAGTGTTAAGCACAAGGGCAGTAGAGAGACCACCACTGAGTTTCAAAATATCAACATCTCTGAATTTTGCATCACCATTTATCAAGATGTCAAAAACTCTTTGTCCAACATTTCTGATTGAACCGTCGATCTCAGCGAAGTGAAACCATATTGAGTAGTTTCTATTAGGATCCACGTCCATTGCATATGTCAAATCAGGTTGACTATCGGTGCTTACAAGTGCAGACCGGTATAGAGCTTCTGGATAAAAGTTTGGCAACATTGAAGCCTTTTTTATGCTGGTTTCAACAGAGATGATACGATCCGACTGTTGACCAAAAGTTTTAATGGGACTCCAGAATCTATCCCCACCCCAACGGCTTCCATTATAATCTGCATCAAACTTGGGCTTTCCAGCACCACAGCTCAGTCTTGTAGCCGTCCTAAGGATTACTCCTTGACCCCAATTGGGACCAAAATAGTATGCATTCTCATCAATTTGAAGGATTTCAATTGCAAGAATAGCTGGATCTCCATGTCCTGTGCTATGGAAGCAAAGAGAGGCAGAACCATCCTTTAAGACTACGAGAGCTTCAGCGAACGTTTGTTCATCTTGATTGGTCCAACCTGATTTAAGAGAACAAATTTGTGTGCCTTCGACAGAAACATCAAAGAGAGGTTCACTGTCATGGTCAAAATTAGTTTGGTTAACAAGCCCAAAGAAGATCCTCACAGAATAGCGTCCCTTTGGCACTTTGTTGATGATGTAACAATTTTCAGGACCTGTATACAGGGGGAAATAACGAAGGGTTTTAAGAGGGGGAGAGATGTAACTCGGGAGTGTCGCATTAGCTGGTATCCCTCCTGTATATGCAAAATCCTTGAACCATGGTGTGTTCGTTGGAGATGTGTAGACGTTATTTCGAGCTCCACAACTTATGCGCATAGCAAATGGTTCTGAAATAACAGGACACATAAAATAGTATCAATCAAACAATGAGCCTGAACTAGGAAGTAGGAATATCTTTCAATAATTTTGTCAAATATCTTTATTGTCCAAAAAGAAAATAAATCCAGTCCTCTGCACACATGAAGGAAATGAATTTAGAATCTAACACACATTGAAAACCCTGCTTCTCCTAAGCTTATTTACTTTCTGAAACCTACTCTAATTGTAAAAATGGCAGCAGTGGCGACGAACGAGGCTTTGGAAGTATTGATTCAGCAGCTCCTCATTTCCTTATAACCTCAATTGTAAGAAGACTGGCTAATTTCACAGTCATATTATTTCATACAGCCCTTCGTATTATCAGTATTTGAAAAAATCAAGCAACGAACAAATGGCATCTCCTTATGAGAAGCACAAACAGCAGCAAACAAAGAACTCAAGAAATTCAAGATACCATTACAATCACCATTCAATTCCAACGCATATAATTCACTACAAAATCAAAATAGCGAGCGCTAACTTAAAGATCTAGCCGCCGATGAGTCCAGTCCAAATGAAACTGTCAACGAATTCAGAGCAATTGAATTAACACAACGCAAACATACACTACTGAGAATGTAAATCCCTAATTCACTACAGCAATCGGAAAAATGCAGATTCAGAGGAAGAAACCAGCAATGAGAGAAATAGAGAGAAGCCGCGGAAGCTTACGGCGAGCAGCGGAGAGAGAGACATGGAAGCAGTTGATGAAAACGCACAGGAGTAGAAATCTGAGCATCTTTAGCAGCTGCGATGAATACTTCTTCTTCGGCGAAATCAAATCCTGAATCCAGATTCTGATCTACAGTTCTTCTTCTTCCTCGTGTTCTTCGTTTTGCTTAGCCTTGAGGAAAGAGTGTTTGTTTGTGGGGACGTGTACGCAGCTTAGCTTTATTGAATTGATTATGCTATGCCTTTTTTTTTTTTTGGTTGACCCGTGAAATGAGGCTGTAATAATGTGGTGCTCAGCTTTATGAACCCTCATGTGCCTTCACTCTACTCTACTGATGGTTGGTTGGTTGGTAGTTGCCTCCACTTTTTAATTACCTACTCGTCTCTAACTCTTAAAACTTCCATTCAATACAATTTCTAACTTCTCCAACTAATTTAATATATCTTGGTTATATACTATGAAACATTTTAATCTTTACCTTTTGAAATTTTTACTTTTTTTTTTGTTAGCCGGTTCAACCATTGGTCTCCTTAGTTTTAAGAGTGTAGTCTCAATAGTCAACTAAAGTAATAATTCAACTTTTATCCAAATATATGCATTTGAACCTTTTAGCTTTAATTATCACCGTTTAATCTTAATTATAAAAATATTTGTTGATAATCTCGCATTGAGAATGTAAGGAGTCTTTTGCAATATTTATACGATATAATAGTTATTTTCTCATTAAGATGAAAACCCATATGCTAATATGTTATCATAATTTATTAAACTCAAACGAGACTTTAAAATAATGAAATATCATTTAAGAATGATTAAATATGTAAACAAATGTGATTTTGAATAGTACATTGAAAATCTTACATTAAAAAAAATGAGAATATCTCACCTTTTATAAGATACATACTCATTACTGATTGATAATATATATTAAATTAAAGCCATTTTTGAAATATTTAGATTAAAGTATTACGGAATTAATACAACCATCATGGATCGAGTTAGTAGTCAGGAGTTTTGAATAATTAAAAGGTGATGAATTTAATTTATGATGTCTACTTATGTATTAATTAATTTCTTACAAATTTTCTTCGTCTAACTTTTAAGGTGCAAGCAAACTACTTTGAATAGTCACCGAGGGAAAAAAAATATTTCTAGATTAATTGATGTAAATTTGAAATTATGAATCTAAATTTATACGAATAAAGTTACATGACTAAAATGATATTTTTTAAAATTCAACGTATATACATAACTTCTTCATTTTTCTACTCCTCAAAAAAAAAAACTTAATATGATTAGTATTATTATTAATTTTGAGATAGGATATACATAGCTTTGGTTGAAATTGAAAGCAGCCAAGAGATGCAGATAAATTGGTAGTGGTGAACCAATGGTGTGGTGGGAAATAAAAAATGACGAAAATACCCTAGTTTTGATCTGAGTGTAAATCGGACGGTGGAGGAAGCTAGTTGGGTTTGTGTGGAAACGGAACGGTTTTGACCTCCAATTTCTGCGTAATCATCGGGGTATTTAGGGAGTCTTGATTTGAAAGGGATAGAATACAAAGATCCTTTTTTTTAATGTTTTATTCTTTTCGGCAATTGTGTTTATTGAAATTTGGAGAATTTGCTAGCTTTCCACCTCGATTTTCCTTTCTTATTTTTTTAAACATATTTTTTATTTCCTAAATTTTGCTTAACATCTTTCGTCATTGAAGCACTAATATTTACTCTTTCTTTTTATTACATATCAAAAGAAAGGGATAAATCTCAAGATGGAATTTCTGACATTCATATTAAATTAATTTACAATCAAACAATGAAATTATTATATTATTGATCTATTCGGTTCACTAATATATACTCATACTATTACAAGGCATGAAATTTCTATATAGTTACATTTGAAATTTATAAAAATTAAATGTTATATTAGGTATAAAATTTGTGCAATAAGATAGAGTTAAACGTTTGTTTGTGTAATTTTTTCAATTTATTTTTTGAAACTTGTGACGAAGAAATTTGTGTGTTTTCCTTGATGTTGGGGATTTCAACTATTTCCTTAATAAGGCGCGTGATATCCAGTATAAACAAATTATTAAAGAGAGTATTTTCAATAATTTCCTTCACTTGGCGCGTAATGGTCATTAATAACAATAATAATAAAAATAAAAGAGGCGCATCAATCAATCATATTATTAGTTATTTGGATATTTTGATGGTTAGTTGGTGAAAACCTGTTAACATCAACATAATAAATTAATATGTCAAATCCTTTTTTAGCATATAACGTGTGTTTCGAAGCTTTTTTCCGTTTATTTTCTAGCGTTTAAAAGGATCCAACTTAAATTTTATGTTTTAATATTTTTCAATTATGTGTAAATAAATGTTACAGTTGGAAAATAATAAAATTGATGGTTACAAAATTATTTTAGTCCTTGAAGTTTGATGTTTATTCAATTTTAGCTTATAAATTTTTCAAACAATAAATAAAAATAAAAATAGTATTTAAAGATTGTTGATGATAAAATTTGATCTTTGAAATTAATTGTGAATTTATTGAAAATGAATCATCTACAAACTAAAGAATAATTTAGACACCATCTGTTAAGATTTTAATGACAAAAAGGTTTTGGAGAATAGTAATTTATAAGGTTTTGTGAACCTACCTATTCTCTTTTAGGGGTTGTACATGGCCTCTCCTACACTATACCTTTGCATACTGGGGCGAACTCCCGTCCAACTATGGTGTTGGCCATACTTACGTAGGTGAGACGTCATAATTGTCCATGTATGATGCATATATCGGGGATTTCATCAGCTCATGGTGAGGCTCAAATCTTGCGCATCTAGGTCAGGCCATGTCCGACTTTCTCGATCTTAGGGTTGGGCTTGAACCTACTCATACGAGCCCGAGGTTGGATTATCGTGGAGTTGGGCCTTTATGGGTCTGCCTTGTCCTGACTTGGGGTCGATTCGTCCTTTATGGGCTGAACTTGGGCCCCTAAATTGGTCACATGGGCTTGGATCGGGGTTTCTAGTACTAGGCGTTTCTCCCAGCCTACAGGCTTATTGGGTCCTCCTACCCTCCGAACTCTTCTCTTGGCTTTTCGAGTGTTATTGAGTCTCAACTACGAGTTATACTCATGACAAAGGAAAAAAACGTGACGACTCACAAGTTGACAATAACAATATAATGAATAATAAATATTTTTTTTGTCTTCTTCATCAATTTTTTCTTTATGCATTTTGAAATTTTGTTTATTTTTAAGTCTACGATAATTTCTTTATATGTATTGGCGAAATTTTATATTTCTTAAATTTCACAATTTTTTTTTTCGTTTGTCTAAAGCAAGAGACATACCTATACCAAAAAAAGAATCGATGCATTTTCTTTAGTTCGAATCTCTTAACATGGAGTTAGTTAAATCCAAAAAAAAACAAAACAAAAAAGTGAATGAAATCCATTAATACCTAAAATAAAAGAGATGGAAGAAGGTAAAACAATGATATCAAGAATATGAAGGCGTTTGAACAGAACGCGGTTCAATAACAGCAGGCTTGCTAGCTCGGCACTCCCGACACGGCGAAACAAACGACCGAAAAACACTCCACCCAGACCACGATGGTTCTTCTTCCTCGTCCCTTATTCTTCGACCATCTCTCCTAATACTATTGTTTCTCACAACCAACCATCTCTCTCCATCAACATTACCAACTCGCCCCTTACAACAAACTTCGGACTGTTTCGGTTTCGGCTGAGGTATAACCGAAACCTCAGATCCTCGGTCTCGTGTTTTGATCTTCTCGTCGGATATTGTTGTAATTGGCTGCCGATCATTTGAAGTTAAGTAGGCAGAAAATGAGAGAGATTTGAAAGAGTAACTCGTGCTGCTGCTAATGCTGCTCATATTGGGCTTGGTATTGGAGTCACTAGATCAACTGTGTCTTATATACATTTTTCATGGTGAATATATCAAGGGATTTTGGTTGATTATATTAATGTCCGTTTGAACTAATTTGATGCGTTGGGTGAATAAACCAAAGTAGTGTAACATAGCATATAATATTATGTGTACATCTCTGTTTTGCTGTACTTGGACTGCAATTCCGTCCTTTTTTCCCTTTCTTTTATTGGCTGTTTGTTGGGTTTTTGTTATAATACCATATAATATACAATATAGTGTTGAGCTTCTTTCATCAGAAACTATTTAAAATTACTATCTGGTGTTTGAGTGAATGGAAATGATTATAAAAAAAAATTAAAATTAGAAAAAAATATGAAAGAGATGAATTATTAGAGAGAATGAATTACTTTGTTTCAATAGAGAGAATGATTATAGAGACAATCCTTAATTGTGTTTGAGACAAACAAAATAATTATGAAAGAAATAAAATAGTGAATATAGAAAGAATTAAATATAGTTAGAAAGTGAATACAAAATGATTAGAAGAGACTGAAGTTTGTTAAGGGAGAGATTTGAGGTATGTTTTTTTTTAAAGAAAAAATTGGCTCTTCACAAATGAGAAACACTCCTTGTTTGCCATAGTTAAAGAAGATTTAGATTGAGGATTTACTAACTCTTTGTTAAAAAACTACATCTAAATGAATTTTTTGTAATTATTTAAAGTAACTTCTTATTTTTATTACTCAAAATAACTCCTCATTTATAACACCTCATTTTTAATTATTCCTTTTTAACTACATAAAATAATTCATTTTTAATCACTAATTTCTAATAATTCTTTTTTTAATTTCTCATAATAACTTCTAATTTTAAATCTACATCCAAACAAGTTATTGTCTCTAACTCATTTACATAAAAATCACATTTAAGCGATTTTTTCACTACAATTTTCAATTTCTAATTACTCAAAATAACTTTTCAAACTAACTTCTCGTTCAAAAAATCATCCAAACACCTCTTCTATACTTTGACATATATGAGGCATATTTTTCTTTCCTTTTTTTAAATATTTTATCAAAAAAACAAATATGCCGCTCATACATGTTTAAGCATAGATTCTTTCCTCATAAATGAGAATGACAAGTTTTTTTTGTTACCTTCACTGTCATTTATCTATGTCTCCTGCTTATGTAGAGGGCATTTTATGTATATCTAAATGGTAAAATATCATTTTCGTTCATGAACTATCATGTAAATTTTATTTTGTTTCTTTAACTTTCAAAAGTCCAATTTTTAGTCTCTAAACTATCATTTTTGTTCCGTTTTGGTCTCTCAACTTTCAAAAGTCCAATTTTGGTCCTTAAACTTTCTAAAAAGTTTAAAAGTAGTATTTGAGTTAAAAAAAAAACTTAACCACAGTTAAAAAATGATGAGGTGGCAAAAGAATAATAATAAAATCAATTTATCATCATTTTCTTCACCTTTCTCCCACCACACACTCTTTTTTTCCTTTACCCTAAAATTCAAAACATACCATTTTTCATAGAAAAAGCTGGTTAGAGAAAAAATGGTAGTTTAATTGGAGAAGAAAATTATAGTTTTCTAATGTTATAATATTAAATGTGGATAAGATTGACCTACATAACTTTCCCTACAAAATTAATTAATTACATTTTCATCTACTTTCTTATTTTTCTCTCTTTTCAAATTTTCATTTGTTGAATTGTGCAGCTTGAATGTCAGAAAACCCCTATTCATCTCAAGGATACCCAAACAAGATTGTTGCACTTAACACTGTAGAGTTTGCGACCTCACTGTCTCATCTCCCCCAAATTCCATTGTAGAGTTTGCGACCTCCCATTTCTCAATCCCTTGCCCTTTATGCACCCAAATTTTATGGGTCCCATCCAATCCACCATTTTTAAATTTCACAACTTCAAATACCTCGACCTCATTAATAATAATCTCTCCGGCACCATCGCATGATACTTCAACCCCTAATTCGCCAACAAACTCATCGAAACCACCTCCGATACTTGCAAGAGCACTGGTTTATGCTCTGTTTTTTTTAAATAATTAAAATCTATAGGTCTCAAGAGAGAGATGAAGAAGATGATAATAAATTAATTTTATTATTATTATTTTGCCACCTCATCAATTTTTAACTGTGGTTAAGTTTTTTTTTCTAATTTAATGACTATTTTTAAACTTTTTAGAAAGTTCAATGATTAAAATTGGACTTTTGAAAGTTGAGGAATCAAAACGAAACAAAAATAATAGTTTATGGAGTAAAATTGGACTTGTGAAAGTTTAAGGATCAAAATAGAATTTACATGATAATTCAGGAACCAAAATGATATTTTACCTATATCTAAATTAGATTACCACATGAAAAAAAAAAAAAAAAAAAAAAAAAAAAAAAAAAAAAAAAACACCCCCAAGTAATCTTACCTAAAGAACAGGACAAAGCCTATTTTTTTTGTTGTTGTTAATACACATCTGAAGCCTGTTTTACCGAGTCTTCATCCTTCGTCCTCTCTTACTGATTAGCTGTACAAAAGAGGAAACAACTTCCATTAATATATATAAATATAAGCTAAAGCAGATAAAAAACCACAACATTCCAAATCTATAAGAAAAAGAGAAGAAATATGCTTGAGAAGCTTTGGGATGATGTTGTAGCTGGGCCCCAGCCTGATCGTGGCCTTGGAAGACTAAGGAGAATTGCCACCAGCATCACAGGTAACATTTTCCTAAAACACAATGAATGATACTAAAAACAGATTAAAAAAAAAAAAAAAAAAAAAACAGGGGACTGGGTTGAATCCAATTTTAATGCTCTTATTTTGAGTCATAGATACGGAGGGAGGTCGAAAGTATCAGAGATCGCTGTCGATGCCGACGAGTCCGGAGACGCCACCGTCGCCGCGTGCGGTCGACAATGTGTGGAGGAGCGTGTTCAACCCAGGTAGCAATCTTGCCACCAAGTCCATCGGCTCCGATGTGTTCGACAAGCCTCAGCCCAACTCCCCCACCACTTATGACTGGTAATCAATCAACATTCATTGTTATGGTTTTAATCGATTTGATAATTATTTGATTTTTTCGCCTTTTAAAAAAAATACTTATTTGATTTTTAAAATTTAAGCTATTAATCAAAATATATGATTTTTATTTATATGATATCAACCATTCACCTTTGTTTTCAAAATCCAAACTTAAATTTAAAAACAAAAAAACTAGTTTCTAAATATTTGTTTTGATGGATGGAATTTAGCTTGGATTTACGTACTTTCTTAAACAAATATGAAATTAAATATAGAAAATTTGAGTAAATAAAAACTTAAATTAAAAAAAGAAAAGAAAAATTAAATAGGTTAAAAATGAAGATCATTTCTGCCCGTTTAAGAATTATTTTGTTTTTAATTTTTAAAATTTAAATTTACAATAATTTTACTATAGGTTTTTTCTTATTTTGATATCTACATCTTACCTATAATTGCTTATAATTTTAGAAATCAAACCAAAGTTTAGAAAATGGAAACACTATAACAAGTTTGAGTAAAAATTAGTTTAAATTTTAAAAACAACAAACAAAAAATCAAACAATTATATTATAACTTAATTTTTCATTTTTAATTTTTTAAATTTAAATTTAAGTTTGTATTTACTCATATTATCACATATAATTTCATCTTTATATGAATTCGGACTAAATTTCATCCAAAGAAAATAAGCATTTAGAAACAATTTTGTAAAAAATGTAGAAATAGCCATATGTTAGAGTAATAATTGTAAACTTATTTTCTTATTAATTATTTTTTTAAGATAAAATGTTGTCAAACAAAGCCTATATTTCTCGCTTTTTCCCCATCTGATCTGAAATGAAACGGGCACCATTTCTGTTCACAGGCTTTACAGTAAGGGCAGCAGGAGCCAGCACCGTTGAAGCTCCGGTGACCGGAGGGCTGCATGTAAATGCAGGTCACGGTGTGTCGCCACGTGTCCCGATGAAATTTATGTTTTCCTATATATATATTTGCATCGCTGTTAATAAGCAACCCACAAGTGAGAGTGAGTTGATCCTCTCCTCTCCTAGGGTAATTAAGTTTTGGTATTTCATGGTAGTGTCACAAAGTTTGTTCTCTTAATTATTAATAAAGACCACTACAAAAGGTCTCATTGCATTCAAATGACCAAGAAAATTGATCATCAGTTTCCACTTTTTTTTTTTTTTTTTTTTTGAAGCATGATCAGTTTTCATATAAACTAATAAAGACAGTGAGATTTAATCAGACACAACTTAAAAGTGGTAAATTTAGAATATTTGATGGTTTTTTATAGTCTCATTCTCTTAATTTGTACTAAAAAAAGAACGATATAAATATAAGATTTTGACGTGGGTAAATGGAGATGTGTGGTTAAGAAAAGAAAAGATGCAGTACAAAAAAAGAAGAAGCAGGTGTACTAAACTTAGCTCGAATTTCAATATAATTTAGTTTGATTTCTGGACAATATAAAAAGAAGATTAGATCTAAGTGTATAATGATATTTAATTTTTCAATCTAGTGATTTAACAAGTTTTTTATCTGTAAATATGTACTTTGCATATTATATCTTTTTTGAAACAAGGATAACCACGCAAGTTGCTTAAACTAGGTACCGAAAACATCAAATGCAATAATGTCACAAGTGAGTTTCGAACTTGAGATCTTGAGAAGAGCATACCTTAAAAGCCCAAGTTTTCAACTACGGCGTCACACCTTAACGACAATAGGAATAGGGATGTATATATAGTCTAAGGCGATAGGGATGTATATATAAAAAGTATAATAATGATATATTATTGATAATTACCATTAGAGTGTAGATTAGAATTAATGTAACTATGTTAATTTAAGTCCATTGAGCCATAGCTTTAGATTAGTATTGGTAATATGCTACTATAAATACATAACTACAATAAAAGTGTATGGCATATTATGACTCCATTTACTGTTCTTAACATTAATTAATATTGTATAATGATACATCATACTTTTTTTTTTTAAATATTCGTGACTGTTCGAGCCAGCTTGCATGCACTCGACTAATGTCACGAGATGTACCGTCTGATCTAGGTAAGTAACTACTATGGATTGAACCCATAACTTTAAGCATTGAATGTCCTCTTTATCCACTTGAGTCATTTCATGATGGTTGTCCAAATGAGCATTTAAGCAAAAGTTTTTTTTTTTTTTTTTCTTCATTTTCCTCCAAATAGGTTAAGGTAAATAAGTAAATCCATTTAGAGTTATTGTTGCCAAAATTATATTGAGACAATTTTTTGTTTATATAAAACAAATATTTTTCTTTAAAAAAAAACTATTCGATTCTCATAATTGGTATTTTTTTTTATGTATTCATAACAAAGTTATATAGATGGAAAGATTTGAATCTTTAACCAACAAAAGCTTAGTTTGCCTTAAAATATGAATTTATCCTTGCTATTGAACCAAAAGAAGAGATTCAAATCTTCAAGAAAAAATAATAATAATAAATTTATTATAAAACAACAATTTGTTCATAAAAAACAATTATTTAAAAGAGAAATTAAAATTTCTTAAATTAATAAATTGTTCTCCCCAGCCCCAATTTCCACCGAGAAGAAGAGGGCAATAAATTCAGGCGAATATGCAGCCAGCTGCTACGGCTGCGGCTATAAAATGATCGTCAATTCGTTACTCTCTGAGTTTCAGTACTGGGCTTCCATGGAGACTCGATTAATACTCGTTTTCCATTGATTAGCCTTTTTTTTTTTTTAATCAAACGAAGCAATGGGGGAAAGTTCCAGTTACAAAGATTACGTCGCCGGTCTGATTGCCGGCGTTGCCACTGTCATTACCGGCCACCCTTTTGACACCGTTAAGGTAATCTCATAGCATAATCCTGTAGACTGATATGGAGTTTTTGTTTTTTTGATTTACTATATGTTTTTTGGGGGTTCTTGAGTTTTTGGTGAAATAGATGGAAGCTTTAGAGATTAGTAGAGTTTACATTTTGTGATTTGACTTGGATGCTATGTTTCATTTGGTGATTTTTCTACTTTGTTTTACTTTTCCCCTGTGGCGTTATAAGTTATGTAAAGGGTTGATTTATTTGTCATGCAAGATGTAGATCAATGATTCTTCTTGTACATTACTTAAATTATGCTGTTGCTGAGCAGATTATTGATCAATTATTATACCTACCGAGCATTTTGGTTGTTTATGTTTAGATTCACTGATTTTAAAGCAGTCAAGCTAGTTCTTCTGCCAGTAAACAATTTGTGGCTGCTAGAAAGTATTTCTTATTTGCTTATATATCTGTTTACTTATCAGGTAAAGCTTCAAAAGCATAATACGGAATCGCGGGGGATTACTTATCGAGGCGGTCTGCATTGCACTGCTAGGATACTGAAGACTGAGGGTGTAAGGTTTCTGAACTTTTGAGAAACGAGTATAGGATGTAGTTGCATATGCTCGGTCAGATTGGTTAGTTGGATGTGTAATCCTGAAACTTGTGCTGTTTAGAATTTACTGAAATTGATGCAATGAATGTGAATTGAATGTTTAGCATCTTCATCGTCCAACGACGCATACCTGGTTATCTTGGAAAAGTGATGTCCTACTGCTATTTGCTGCAATGCTGTTTGAATCCTCATATGGTGCAAGTTGCAACCATTGCTTTACTGGTGTCCAAATTGCTGGATGTTGTTCTTATTACCCTTTTTTCTGCACAAATTGTTATGTCTCAGAATTCATGCTATGGAAAATCTCTGATATGCAACCTTTTAGCTTTGCTATCCTTTGGTTAGTGACCATATTTTGTAGAATTGAGAAATGATGATTTTGACAGGTACGAGGACTTTACCGAGGAGCGACGTCATCTTTTATAGGGATGTCTTTTGAGAGTTCCCTTCTTTTTGGAATTTATTCCCAGACTAAACAGTCATTGCAGGTCTGTACTTGAACTTAGCTTTTGCTTAGGTTTTTTGGTGTATTTGCAGGCTTGCTTAACATTTCCAAAACCTCTTTACTTTCATGTTCGATAGTCTTATAGTTTTCGGCCATGAGCATTGTGTGCACAGTCATGATTTTGCCTTATTGGTCTCTCTTTCTCTAATTGTGAAGGGAGGCGACCAAAATGGTTGGCCGCAGCTACAAGTAGTAATTCCTTCTGCAGTTTATGCTGGTGGTATTATCAGCTTTATATTATGTCCTTCTGAATTAGTGAAGGTAGGTAAATCATGATGTATTAGTTTCTTGTTTCCTTTGTTCTGTTCCCATCTTAAGCTCACGACTCCAAGCATTTCCAGTGTAGAATGCAAGTCCAAGGCACTGATTCTCTTGTTCCAGTGTCCAGTAGATATAGTGGTCCAGTCGATTGTGCCCTTAAAACTATAAAAACTGAAGGGGTAAGACAATCCTCAACTTGGGAATCTGCTATTTGTGATCTGGTTTTCAATTGACACTCTATTTTGCAGGCTAATGGTATTTTTCGTGGAGTCGTTGCAACATTTTTAAGAGAATCGATTGGGAATGCTGTATTCTTTAGCGTTTATGAGAATGTTCGCTATTATATGCATTCCCGATTGCGTGCTACTTCGAATGTCCAAAGCAACTTAATGGACATGGGAATTGGTATTCTGACTGGTGGCCTTGGTGGTGTGGCTGTAAGTTTCTTTGTAACTTACTTATTTCCAAGTTGATTCTAATGTTTCTAGCTCTGTCATAATTCTATAGAAACATTTTATTAATCTGATAGTTGTAAGTTTTTTGATAAATGTTGCTAAATGGGAACAGTTCTGGTCAGTTGTTTTGCCCCTGGATGTTGCAAAAACAATAATTCAGACTTCTCCAGATAAAAACGCAACGAGAAATCCGTTTATAGTTTTAAGCTCGGTAAGACATTCAATATTGCTTCATTCAAGCTCTCATCTGTGTCAATTTCCTCTTTGATATGAACTCTACATATATATCATTTTCTTCTTCACCATCAAAATTAAACAAAGATGCTGAAACAAATCTTTCTTCTAGATATATCAAAACGCTGGAATTAGAGGATGCTATACTGGATTAGGTCCAACCATACTTCGCGCATTTCCTGCCAATGCAGCAGCAATCGTCTGCTGGGAGCTAGCAATGAAAGTTCTTGGTATTGCCCGGGATTAACACGACTATTTCGTTTCATTTCCCAGCTCTTCAAATTTCATGTTATTTCTTTGATACGTTATTGATTATAGACATTCATTCTTTTTGTTTTGTTCAATTAGATTGAAAGTAAATCAAAAGATGACATACTCCATGTGTTTTGGGTCCATCTATTTTTGGTCCTGTAATAGTTTCAGAGGATGATTATTGAATATGGACTTCCATTTTTTTTGTTCAGTTAGAGTGTAAGTAAATCAAAAGATGATATATCCCTTCATCTTTGAGCCATGATAATGAACTATGAAAAACTGCTGCTTTGATATAGATAAGATAAAAAGTGAAACAACAAAAACCAAGTACAGGTGCAGCCCATAATCTTAATAGATATTACATTATGGATTAATCATCATCCATAACTATACCAAATGGTTATGGATGCAAATGTTGTTGATAAACAAGACCCTTCCCTAACAAAGCACTAATTAGTCTCTAATACAAAACAAAAGGCTGGGATTGACAGAAGAGAGAGAGCAAGCAAATCTGGAAATAATAGAAGCATTAACCAACAAAATAAAAGGCTCGAGGAAGCTACTGTAAGTTCTCCCTCTTTCATCATTCTGCTAACTGCTAGGCTCAGCTTTCGCCATGGATGTCCGATGAGCTCTTCCGTCGACGCTGGTTGTGTCCGGCCAACCTCTTCCGGCAACTTCTTTTAGTTTCATCGAACTCTTCAAGGCCATGAAATCTCCATTTCACAGAGGAACACAAAAAGTAGAAGTTTAGTCACTAATAATTTCTATGTATAGATAATAAACGTTTGCTATAATATTTCTTTTAGTTCGTGTCTCAGGTTTAGCTTCTTCACGTTTTTAAACTCAGAAATGAAAATCTTCATATTTGCTAGAATGTTTTCAATAATGTGCATGTATTGTAAAACCACATCCTACATTACTACAGCAACCAAGATGAACACACTAACTCTTTTTGCTTATAAATTATTCAAACAAAAAACTCCCATAACAGCAAACTTATTGTTTTTCATATTAATATATTCATGGCATTCCTCAAGAAAAATGCTATTTCTACATTTCTCATTTAGACATGGGTTGGCTGGAAGATTTAAACCCTAAATATTTCCTTTATACCAACTAGTCTTTGTTTTGTTTCTTTTTGATATGTATGTGTGTTCGGACAAGTTTACATAAATTTAGACTATTTCTAATAGAACAAGCACTTCACTCTACAATATTTGATTTATTGTAAGAAAACTCGTTAAAATTAATTTTAAAATATCTGATTAATTGAAGTTTACATGAATCGAACTCATAACGTCTTAATTTTCTAAGATCTTATTGACTTCCAGATTAACCAATTCCAATTAGTCTTGGTAAGGGTGAGATAAAATTATTTACTTTCGAAGTTATATGAAATGTTACATGTAATAAAAACTGCTAATTAGTTCGATAATGTATGATTAATAGTTGGACGATGATGAAGACATCAACTCCAACTATAATCGAGATTAGAGCTTCACCTCATTAATTATATATTCAAGGATCCTCGCGCCCATTCCAAAGTTTGAACTCAAAAAATAATAAAAATTTTTTACAATTAAGTTGACTCGTGAATTTCGAATCTGAGACTTTTTAGGAGCATATCTTGAAAACCCCAAATGTCTACCAATTAGCTTTAAGATCATTCTAAATTATACTTGAGCTTAGTTTTTTCCCCCTTCAATATACAAATTATGTTTTTTTAATAGATGGGTTCCAACATCCCCACAGCTTTAAAGACCAACAAATGTAGTATGATTTTTAATAGAAGAGTATGATCTAATCCTATATTATCAAAAGCTGAAGTATATGATTTATGGGGACAGTTTATTTGTAGGATGTATTTAGTTTGTCTGAGGTAATTATTTTTTATATGCGTAAGTGCGTGTGCCAACTTAGTTTAACCATACAATATCTAGATATCAAAAAAAAAATTAAAAAATTATTTTCTAAGTAATTAATCATTATGGAGTGAACGCATCGCTTGTTAGTTATTAAACATACTTTTGACAATCAAAGACCACGGTATTAAAATAAAAGCTCCACTCTAGAAAGTGGTCACGGAATTTTTTAAGGACAAACAAAGCCCTTTAAACGTCTTACGTCCCTGATCTTTTAACTCCTACAACGTTAAGAACTAAATGCACCTCATTAAATGTTAAACTTATCACATTCAACTACTTACAATCTTATGGTCTAGTAAAAAATAATAAGTGTTACAATTTATACTTTAAATATATATATATATATATTAATTTGTAAGTTTTGAAAACTTTAAACTCAAAGTGAATTGTGCTAGGCTTGACTTGAGTGAATTTTAACATATTTTTACAAATTTTTGGGTTAAATAAGTGAAGAAGCAAAAGCAAAAAATTATAACACCATTATATATGTCCCCCCAAAAAAGTACAAGGCTTTAATTGCCAAAAACATGACAATTGAAAAGTCAACCAAACCATTATATTTACATATAAACTATTGATCTTCCTAAGATGAACAGACAGTCATTTTTTGGTCAAACAAATTCCAATGATCCCATCAAAGAAACGAAACAAAAAAATTGCGGCCAAAAGCTAAATTTCGGGGTCAATTAATTCCAACTATGAACTATTCTCAAAAGAAAAGAAAAATTCTAGCCGTGAACATACGTACTGATTTAAAATTACTCTTGTCAATTTTCTCAAAAGATTAATTCATTATTTACGTTATCTTCAAAATGGCTTAGACCACAGAATCAGTCAGGAGTGTACATGGTTCTTGGTGAAGCAATTTTTTTGGAGGTCTGTCCCAACTTATTTATTATAGCAACCCAATTCAACTCAGTTAGATTCCTTGATTGTGTTATTTTTTTTTTTCTTTTTATGACTCAATTCATAGCTAATTACCTAAAATACAAAATACATCATACTATACTTAAATTGAAGTTATTATTACTTAATATATGAGATTTATCGATATGCTAAAAAATTATGTTATTATATATAAAATATATTCTTAGTCAGAGTATGAGCTAAAAGTTGGTCGACCACGATTAATCTAACTTAACAAAAATTATAAAATCATAACTGAATACAGCTAAAAAATATGTTATAACCTAACCTATTCCTAGAAATAGAAGCAGATCTAAAATTAGGGTTTTAATAAAAAATACCTGCTGCATTGTTGGCAGAAGCGTTGGTGGATTCCGGCGATCGCAACCGCCGGAGCCTTGGCATGAAACTCACAGACCTTATGGCGGCGATGGTACCTCTTGGAACCGGACAGATCAGCATTGCAGTTATCCGCCTGACACGACGGTGGCGCCGGCGCCGCCGCAGCTCCCGATTTTTGATTAGAAGAACCAACTCCCACAATTTTCTTCTTCTTATTAAAATCCCCACCAAACCCTAAATCCTGTTCTTCATCTTCTTCTTCATCCTCTTGTTCTTCCTCCTCCATGTTGTTGTAATTTAGCCTTCTTTTTCCATCTGCTTTTCCAGTCGCCATTTCAGAGTAGGAATGAAGAAGAATTAGAAAAGGAAATTGGTTCAAGAAGAAAATACACTAGAGTTATACTATTTCTATTGCTATTGCTTGTTTTTTAGGACCACAAACTCCATTTTTTGTGTCCTTTTTTTCCCTATCTTTTCTAGGTAAATAAATGGGCTAATGGGTTGGGAAAAAAATAGATCTTTTTCCTTTTTTTTTAGCAGCAAGGTTTTTGAAGCAATAATGTTTTCCATATACCTTGAGAAGCCAAGTTGGAGTAAAGAATTACTTTAAATTACTTTGAAAAAATTGTCTCCTCCTGTTTGGAGCTTATTACAAAATTTATGTATATAATAAGGGGTTGTTTTGTTTACTTTGTGGAGTGATATTGTCAACTTGAACATATTTCAATTGTCAAGATATATATTTTTTACTAAATTTGAGATGATTGTTTGATAGTTATAATTATAATCTAAGGTTTATAATAACAGAACTAAATGGAAGCCAAAATGCTTTTTTAGATAAACTTAGGTGTTTTGTACATAAAAGCTTTGGAAAATGAAGGGCAGTAATTAGGAGAAGTTTGATGGAGATAAAATATTGTTTAAATAGAAGCATTATTAGTGGTATGGCATAACTCTCGTTTAGATGGAGAGGATAGGAATGATTATGTCACCAAATGCTTATTTAAAATGGAGAGTTATTAATGGTCATGGTAGAAAAATCTCATTCGAATTTTGAATAGAAAAGTTATTTACGAGTATTTATAGTATAATGATATTGTACCTTAATAGTTAAGAAACTGTTATAAAAAATTTTGAAGAATTTTTAGAGCTCCTCTATAGAAATGTGTAGTTGGGTTAATTTTTGAACAAATACTCATAATCTATTCATCCAAACATGACCTAAAAAGGACAGGAAATAGAGTATTAATTATTATAGAATCACATTTGTCCTAACAATAATAGATTAAGATACGTTATTATCAACAACTAATTTTAAGATGAAATATCATAAAATTGAATATGAATTTTATAATTTTAAGAGTGAAAATGGGGGAAACTACTAAAGATATTTATATGTGACATAAATGAGATGCATGAATTGGAGCCTTTTTGATCCAATTATCTCTGTGTATGTTGATTTATGACAGTAACTTTAATTGAAGCCAGCTCTAGGGAATGGCTGTTTCTGTTCATCTGGTGCACTGTGTCAAGTGTAAAGTGTGTGAAAGTGAAGGTACCCTATATAATTTTATCTTGTCCCCTCCCCAAACAAGACAAAACCAACAAAGCCCTAATCTAAAATTATGTTTTTTTTTTTAAAAAAATTAAGAATGTTGGACTGAATTTCAAAAGAACCCCAACCAAATGTCACAAAAAAAGTCATTTGATAGACAAAAAAAAAAAAAAAAAAGTCATACTTCCTTTCTTGACGAGTTATTATTGTAATAAATATGTGACATGCTTTTAAATTTGCATAGCAAGGAGTTAATGTGTTTCTATCAATTACATTAAAATTTAATGTGGAATCAAATAAACAGGTGAAAGTTGATTTTTGGGCATGTATTTTTTTTGGGATTTCTACCACATTTGGGGCGACCATGACTTTATGTTATTGGGTTATTGTTTTTATTAGCATTGGGCAAGTAAGGAATGTGTTTTGCATTCAAATCTCCCACCTATAAATATTATTGAATAAAAAAACAAGAAGAAAACAACACATAATACAAAAGATTAAAAAAAAAAAAAAAAATTATGACCATGGTTAAACCATTCAAATTAGGCCGTTTGTGGGTTGGGATCCAAATTCCCTAGAATCTGGATTCTTCGAAATTCAGTATCGTAATCAAATTCTTTGGAATCTTGATTACGGTGTTTGGTTTGTTGTATTGATATTCCAAAATAAAAAATATTGCTTGGTTTGTTTAAAAAATTGAGTTTTCAAATCCCCGAAATCAAATTTCACACTTTTTACATTTACCAAACAACGATTTTCAAACCTTGAATTTCAAATCCAAACGGCAACCCAAACAAAACCTTAAAACTACAGATAACGAAACACGTTAGTACAAGAAATGATACATTCAAATATACTATATGTTAGTCGAAAATACATGTAAATTATTATTAAATTGTATACATATATATTAAAAAAAATAAAAAAATGATTGAAACCCTAAAAGTCCAACAAAACAATAATTATAATAAAGAAGAGACCTAACTTGGTCCCAATTGTACTGGCTAGAGGTATAGGTGACTGTGCAAGACATAAGCTTTGTGTTTAGTGGGTCCAATTCATCTCAGACTCAGACTCTGTACTTATTCACATTTTCCAAACAATTAATTCACTCTCCAAAACCTCTCATCTCATCTCCATTATTGTATCCATAGCTTTCTAAATTAAATTAAAATGATTTCAATAACTCTAAAATTAAACCATGTGGTTCAAATTGGTTCGGCCTCGTGACATTTTCTCAAGTATTTTTGTTACCACTTTCTAATTTTCTTGAATGCCTATAAGAAACCTTTTACATAAAGTTTTCATTTTCCTGATTTTAATTTACATCAAAATCTAGTCTAGTCAGTTACTTTTCTCTTTCTCTCTTTTGGAAATGCTTACTTTTAAGTCAGGCATTCAATCAGAGGAGATTTGATGTATTGAAAAAAAAAATACAACTCAGCTCAATTCATATGATTTTATACAAATTTGACTTAAATAAAGCATGAAAGATCAAAGAATTTATTAGGATTTCATTTTAGAATTGTCTACTACGTATAACTTTTGTGTGTATTAGACTTGTTTAACTATAATATTAGTACAATAGTAGTGTTATACATAATGCGGTAGAGTTTCTAACTTCTATTTTATTTTTATTTATTATAATAGTTGAAATAGACTAACGTTTTTTATGAGGAGTTAAAAATTGAAAGTTGTAATAAAAAAACTCGTTTAAAAATAGTTTTTCTCTTGTTAGAATAAAAAAATGTTTAAATATATATTTAAAATGAGTAGTAAAAAAAAATAATTAAAAATGAATGATTAAAATTAAGATATTTTTAATGATTAGAAATGAATGATTACGAATGAGAGTTAAAAATAAAAAATTATTTTAAATAGTTACAAAAGTTTATTTGAATTTAATTTTTCAATATAGAATTATTAAATCATTGATCTAAATCTTCTTCAAATATGAGAAATAGACAAGACCAAACTGGTCCTAACCAAAAAAAATAAAAGGAACCGAGATAATTTAAAGAGATAGTCCTTTCTGCAGCTGCTTGGTCTTCTAGCACTGCTCTCAAACTGACATGCTTATAGGTAACTATTTTGCACGTTTCTTACATATATATGTTTAATTGAATCAACTTTTGTTATATTTAATTTTTTTAAAATTATTTGACAAACTTTTTTCTTTTTCTATTTTTCATAAAAAAAAATCCCCTAATACATATTTATGGCTGTAAGTGTAAGGATCTATGGTAATATCAAAGAGAATGATGAAATTAAATGGATGGTAGTGTTTTTTCATTAATATGAGTGATTTTTTAACTTTAATTCTTCCTTTTTTATAATTTTTATAATTTAATTTGGGGTAGAAAATTCAAACAGGTAAGTTTGTGATTGATAGGTCATATAAGTGACGCCAATTTTGGCAGCTTTTATTCTCCTTCTATTTTCTTTACTTACCTATAGAGAAATATCTAATATTTTCCTACAACTTTGGTAGGATTTGGGGAAATAAATAAATTTTTTTTTTTTTGAAAATCGGGGAAATAAATAATTTTAGTTAGACGATCAAAAGTTGATTTTAAATGAAATTAAGACATTACTTGAAGGAGCCTTGGTTTAGTTTTCTGGTTACTGTTTATTAAAAAAAAATAAAAAAACCAAAACCAAAACCAAAACATTCTTTTTTTACCCTAAAATTATGGAGGATGTTTCCATTAATGTCCGCAACTTAGAGGACATTTATGGTTCAAAGTTTATAGTACACGACTCTCAGCTTCTTGATATTATTGTTGATATAATGTTATCGAAAAAGTTGGTAGTGTGTCAATTTCATCATTTGGTGCTAATCGAATTCAATATTACGGTTATGAATTTAATTTCAAAAATTGATATTTTGCTCTCAGCTCCTCCCCCAATTTGTACCCAAAACAACATAAGGGGCAATTATGGAAGAAACGAGAATCATAAATAAATTCAATTTCAATTTCATGTTTTATATTGAATTCTAGTGGATCCCCAGGTCCGTAAGCTTTGGGCTTTGGGTTGGCACTTGTGGCCCAGCAACGAGTTCAAACAAAGCCAGGAAAGGGATTGGGCCTGATCCATTTAGGTGGAATTGAGATTTATCCGACGGCCCAATAATCCGACCGATCCAACTGTCGGAAAAGTGTCGGTGAAATAAAATGGCGCAAATTGCAATTATTTTAAGGAGCAGAAATAATGATGTGAAACATTGGCGCCGTACACCAATCTCAGCCGACCGCATAATGAGCTAAATTTACAAAGCACGGTCCCATAAAATTAGGGCTAAAGTGGCCATGATTAGTGGCTTTTTGTTCGAGTACTTAAATCTTACTCATAATAATTATTCGTAGTTGACCCTACTTTTTTTAACCATTATTGTTATTGTCATTATTATTTACATTTATAATTAAATTCCAAAAATTTACTTCATGAAGGTGGGAATGAATTAAAGACCTTTATTTAAAAAATAAAAGAAGAAAATTTGAAAATTAAAGATCTTGGTCCTTCCCCACAACAGTTGGTTTACTTTATTTTCATATTATAATTCCTCCTCATTTTTGTACTATTTGTTATTATTTTCCTAACTTTGTGAAATTATTATGGCTTTAGGCTTCATTTATTTTAAAGAAATTATTTACAACGATTCATTATATCATTGGTAGATATTCATGGGTAAAAGAAAACTTTATAACTTTATTTTATTTGAACATGTACGTTTTAGAAAGAACTTTTAGATACCACCCAAACCAAACATTTTAGATTCATTATCAATACATTTTTAGCTTGGTTATCGATTTGGTTCCATAATTTTAATGTATTTTTCAAATTATTATAAAGTAATTTAGTGATCATTATTAGATAGTGTGGACATCCATCTCAAAACCAATTGGTAATGAGAGGAGTAGTCCATCTACCTTATAAACACTAGGAGATATCCTCACCTTATCAATGTGGGATTCTCAACATGCCCCCTCAAGATGATGCCTCTTTTGGGCTATCAATCTTGAATCGAATCTCAATTTCATTTTATTGGACCGAATACCCGTTTGGGCTTTATGAGCTCTGATACCATATTAGATAGTGTGGACATCCATCTCAAAACCAATTGGTAATGAGAGGAGTAGTCCATCTACCTTATAAACACTAGGAGATATCCTCACCTTATCAATGTGGGATTCTCAACAATCATGAAGATCTTAAGTAATTCATTGATCAAGTTGTTTGTTTTCTTTTTAATTATGATTTTTTTAAAAGATTTCTTTTTTAATTATGATTATCTTTCATTGATCAAGTATTACCGTAACCTTAATATTATTATTAATTTTTGGTGGGATCGGTGTTATATATAAAAAAACTATATAAAATAATATGTAGCAACTCCTTTTTTTTTGGCCTTCGATGGGTTGACGAGGAGCACCTAAATGGGTAAATTAGGTAGGAGAGATAATTTATAAATTGATTAAACAAAACCTATAGAGATAAATAAATAATTAATTACACACTGTGGATAATGGACGACAACAAGGTTACAAATGCAAAGAATTTCAATTTAACGTAAGCAGATCATTGTAAGATCGACATAATAATGACAAATTGATATTCTACAATTTTAAAATACTCTTAGATTAATATATCTTTCTTGCCAACTTGGGAGGGAATAACACCTAGCTTCCTTACACTTTTACACTTATATATAATAATGAATTGAATTATTGTTTTTATATAATAGTTCAACTGTTTAGGTACAACAATGGGTAATTGATGTCCTTATAAGATTTAGATCCAGAGATGATTATGAGTTTTAATTTTTATAATTAATTTATATTTATAATCTATCAGTTGATATTCTAGTGAATAAAAAAAATCAATATATTAAATATATGAAAAATCGTTGAATTTGAATTTGCAAATTCAAATTACAATTTCTAAGTTTTTTTTTTTTTTTTTGAAGGATATAATTTCTAAGTTGATGATTTCAAAAAAAAAAAAAAAAAAAATCTAATTTGGAAATATGTTTTTTTTTAGAGAAAGTTGAAAATATATGTTAGGTTAAACTTACCATGACAATTTTAAATATACTTTAAATATTTTTAATTGGTTTTTTTTTTTATATTACAATATTTTTAATTGTTTTGAAATTATATTTGAATTGATTTATAACAATATATTTTAGATCAAATATTTATAACGGATAGTTAATTCATTTCTATTTTAAATTATCTTTTAAACTATACAAGTTTTCAAAACTTTTCAAAAAAAAAAAAAAGTAAATTTGAAACTTGAATGATGTAATTGAAAAATGGCAAGCAACAAAATCAAAATTCAAACTTGAAACCATTTTCATAGTTAAGAAAAAGACTGAAATAATGAAAATGAATAGTGATGTGAGCCTTGTCATTGCCACTATACATGTTGCTTTCCCACTTGTGTGTTGTGTGTTTTTTTTCTTCAAAAATCAAATGTTCAATTTGAAAGAAAACTACCCAAATATCTTTCTCATTGCAAACAAAGATTTTCAAATATGAAATCTCTCTTCTTGTTTTGTCCTTTTTTTTTCAGAAAAGAAAACTCTTTTTTGTGAAAACAAATAACAGGAAAAAAAATGGGCATCTTAGAAATTGTTTGATGAGCTAAGAATGTAAAGAAACTTCCATAAGGAACAGTCCAAAGCATGTATAAAAGCTTTAAGACATAAATATTTGTTTAAAATAAAGGTCATCTATGGCCACTACTTCACTGGAATTTTCCCAATTTCCTAAGTTTGACCATTTCATGGGAACCCTCCACTTCTTAATATCAATCCAACTGCTCCATAATTTTGTATATATAAAATTCTTCCCTCCATTTTCTATTTGAAGTATATCTTTAATTTTTGAAATTTGAGTATATGAAACATGCAATCTTGGAAGATACATGTCCATTATTGTTGGATTAAATCGACTATATTATCTGATGTAGATTTATATCCCAAAGTTAAAATGCACATACAAAAACAACTATGAATTAATATGAGCAATTAATAATATGGTTTGAAATGCACATACAACTATAAGATATGAGTAATTGATAATATTGTTTAAAAATAGTGTACATGCCATTCACTATAAACGGTTAACTTTTGAGTTCAATTAGTGTTAAATTCAATGTACAACATAATATAATATTAGAACAATAAATATGAGGTACTTCTAATTCTTTGCCGTGTTATTTTTTGTTCTAATTAATGTTAGATGATTCAAATTCTTCACTCACGTATTAATTTTAGAACCTAAATCATATAAAGTGTTGCTTTTTTGGCCTTTTTAGATGAATGAATCCTTGCCAAGCGTGCGGTAGCTTAGCGAATTCAATGACTAATTCTCATCTCCAATTATTGTAACTTCAAAAAAAAAAAGAAAAAGAATCCCTCGTTAGAAAACCATGCTTGAAATAACAGTTTTTTTTTTTTTTTTCATCATGTATATGCAATCATATTATGGTGGAAAAAAGACCTGTTTTCTTGTTAAAGCACATCCATATAATAGTTTATGACTGTGATTGCCTCATTTTGATTGACAAAATTTTGTCATCGAATCTAAAAATTCATTATTAATCAAACGGTAAATAAACATATCTCCTTAGACCCCAACTTTTTCTCTAATAATTTTTCTAAAAAGATATGAGGTTATCAAATCCAATCGGTAGTAAGAAGTTATTCTTTAAAAATGTTCAAAACTTCTCACCTTTTTAATAATGAATTCAATAAATTAAATTAAACTCAAATTGATGCGGACTCAATTGACAAACTATACGAGTTTTGAATTCTTATTGAGAAATAAATTTCTTCCACCTATATTGAATGACATTATTGTGTCCAAAAAGATAGAACAAGAAAAACATTATGGGTGTGTGTGATTCAGAAAAAAGTGGTGTTTGATGCATCATTGAATATGGACTCATATTGAAGGTTATGATTGACAACAAAATGACAATATGATTAATTTAGGGAGAATTGAATGTTGTAAAGATATAAAATGAAAGCAATAAGCTGGCAAGCAAAATTGGGATTGAGATCTTTGTCTGATGAGAGTTTTTAAGTTGATGGTGTGAGGTCCCCTGTTTTTGTTGTTTTTTTAAAATATTTTGTGTGTGTGTGTTTTTTGGTTTAAAAATTAAACAGTTTGGGTTTTCAAAAGCGTGCCTGTTGGGTTTCTTTCATA
>JBBMKA010000005.1:7019133-7037542 GCA_037833695.1 Sechiopsis laciniata
TTCATTATTTCTGTTTCTTTCAATTCTTGTGCAAGTAAATAAAAAGATTATAACTCTCGAGTGTTTGAGTCACATCTATATTAGATTAGATCTCTTCATCTTATGAGTCATGAATAATGAACTATGAAAAACTTTACTTTGATATAGCGAAGAAAGAAAAGTGAAACAGTAATAACAAAATACAGGTGCAGCCCATAATCCTAATAGACATTGCATTATGGATTAATTATCCATAATCATTCCAAATGGTTATGGATGCAAATGTTGAAGATAAATAAGACACATCCTAACATAAGCATTAGTTCTCTAGTAGTACAAAGCAAAAACCAGGATCGACAGAAGAGAGAGTATTAGATTATATGGGAGTTGCCTATATTTCTTATAAGGATGTTGAGAACTTTTCATCTTTTTAATGTGGAATTAGATTAGTATCTCCAACATGTCTTCTAAAGATAGTGTCATATTGGGAAGACCATCTTGGGTTAGATCCAAATTTGTGGACCGAAATACCTGTTTTGGCTTACTCGTTTGGGTTGGATCCAAAATTTTGAGATCAAATACTCGCTTAAGTTTTTTCTTGCTTGGATGAGGTCCAAATCACCTGCTTAGTTTATACCTGCTTGGGTCGGGTCGGAAATTGGAGGACCAATCATCCACATAGAGCTCTAATACCGTATTAGATAATGTGAGGCTCCAATTCAAAACCAATTGATAGTAAATGAAGTAGCTCATATTTCTTATAAGAATGTTGAAAACTTTTCATCTTTTTAATGTGGTACAATATGAGTATCTCCAACCAAGATCAAGCAAATCTTGAAATAATGGAAGCATTGACCAACGAAACAAATAAAATGCTGGGGAAGGGCCTATATTAAATGAAGAACGCTAATGTAAAATGTTTTTTTTTTCATTGTTCTGCTAATTGCCAGGTTGAGCTTTCGCCATGGACGTCCGGTGAGCTCTTCCGCGGCTGCTGATTGTGGCTGGCTAACTGCTTCTGGCAACTCCTAGTTTTTTTTATCAAACTCTTGAAGGCCTTAAAATCTCCATTTCACAGAATAACACAGATGGTGATATTTAGTTATCAATAATGATTGCTGCTGTATTTAATCAGCATTTTTCTTCTATCTAGTGTAGCTTAACTTGTTCAAGAAATAACACTGGTGGTGATATTTAGTTATCAATACTGATTGGTTTTAATAGAAGAGTATGATTTAGCCATATATTATCTAAAAGTTTAATTAAGTATATGATTTGTGGGCAAGTTTATTTTTAGCTCTAGGAGATTGAATTAGTTTTTTTTTTTTTTTTTTTTTTTTGGCCTTCTTTGAGTGCTTCCATTTAGTGGGCAACTGATTTAGTGCATGCCTTTATTTATTTATTTATTTTTTAGTTTTCTAAAATTCCCCAATTACCCAAATAATAGAGATAAGCATCACATTTGTAATCCAAAAAAAAAAAAAAACGTATCACATTTGTAATAGTGATGGAGATTGACAAAGATTTGATCCATCTTATCGGCAAGACAACACTACAATAATTATTTGACGTAATGATTAGAATTACTAACTAATTATATTTAATTACAATGGTATGATTTTTTACTACAACAAATATGAGAATTGAAATTTTCAAACAAAAAAAAAAGAGAATTGAAACTTCAGCTGAAGAGATGCATATTTTATCGTTTATATTACAGTAACGACTACCTATATTATTGACAAAAGATTTTATGGTAAGATTGTTAAACTTGTGAAACTGTATTTATTGGCGTAATCTCAAATATTGATGCATTAAAAATAATACAATCACTAAAAGAAAAATAAATAAAAGATGAAAAAAAGGCACCCAATTTTCAAAGTTTTCATTTTCAGAGAGAAAAGAAAACAAGTTATACCCTCTATCATTTAAAGCTCTCGAATTAATAATTGCATCATTCTATTTTGAGAAAAGACATGCACCCAATTTTATGACTTTATTTACGATTAATCTAATATTACCATTTTTTATAGGATTTGAAAAGAAAATAACTATTATGAAACGATTTTTTTTTTTTTTGAACCAAGGTAGTCATGTCCTTTAGTCAGTCACCGGAGACATTGAAAGAGTAATGTCATAAGTGAATTTCGAACCTAAGATCTTAAGAGGAGCATACCTTCAAAATACAAGTCTTCCACCACTGCGCCACCCTTTGGAGACTATTATGAAATGATTTTGAGTTGGTTTTAGAAAGAATTAAACAAAAAATAGTTATAAATCATCATCAACAATAATCTAAATTCATTCACAATTGCAAAAATTTAGGGTTTAAATTGATATAGTTATTAAGTGTTAATTCATTCAACTTCCAAGAGTACAGGGGGTATATTTTATTTTTTTCCCCTCAGGAATAAACCAAACCCTATGCTTATTTTTTGACATAAATTGGCAGTCTAAATATGACATTTTATCATGTAATATAATAAAGGCTGGTACTTCATTCTCCTTTTTTATTCACTAAAAGAATATTTTTGTGTAAATGATAGGAGTCGAGGTTTTAAATGTTCACGTAAAGAAGGGGAGACACAAAATTGCAGCAAAAACTATATTGCAAGTTATAAATAATCATTTCTGATAGGATAACACTAATTAAACTATTTCTTAAATAAAGTTCCTTAGATGAAAAAATGAAATAAAATGGTTGAGTTGTCCTTTTGCTAAAGCTCAAGCGAAACCTTACATCAATACTTTGCTTGTTGAAGTTTTTTAGATAAAAATAAAGTGAGTTAAAAACTTTTTATCAAGTGATGGATCATATCAATTGAATTCAGATCTAATTGACTAACATTTTCAAATATTCGCATACTTTAAACACATCTACATAAAATAATGAACAAATAATATTTATGGTATAGAATAAATGATGTTGAAGTTTCTGTTAAGATATACATTGAATGTTGAATGCCGTGCAATTAGTTAGTTGGGGGTGCTCGATCAGCAAGTGGGAGTGCGGGGGTAACGCCCTCGTTGCGTAAACGTTTTTCGTATTGCAGCAATGCATTCAGCATTTGTTTAGCACATCTTGCATCATCTCGCATTTCCGCATTCGTTACGCAACTCTGATTTCTTGTTTACACATTCTATAATAGGGTTTAATGGGAGTGTATATATAAACTCGAATTAAACCCTAGCCGATTATGATGGTCATTTTGTATTTTGTTCTCTTTAATAAAACTTTATCCTCTCTTTGTCCGTAGACTAACTAACACAACGTTAGTAAACAACATAAATTCTGTGTGTTGTTTTTCTCTTCTTCTGCGTTTTCTTTATTCTTTGATTGGTTGTTGATTCTCGTTTTCATAATAGTTTCTTATGTTTTAAATTTCTTAAAAATGATCAAATTAGTTAGTGGTGCTTTAGTTATCTTGATTGATGATAATTCATTTCAACTCCACAATTATGGGTTCAATTCTAAAAAATTAATATTTGACTCTCATTCTTAAATAATGCCAACAAAAGTAACATTGGGTTGGGACTAGAGGCCTAGTTAGTGAGTTGAAACTTAGCCCATCGAAGGATTGGACCAGGTCCATTAATTTCAATTCAGGATTTAGATAGCAGCCCAAGAAGGCCCATAATGAGGCCTGGCCAGCTGTCGAAAGAATGTCGGCGAAATGAAATGTTCCAAATTGCAATTTGTTTTTGTAAAGATGGGAAATTGCAATTATTTTTGGGGGCAGAGCAGAATAATGATGGAAAACGTTGGCGGTGCGCGTCCGCCGTACAACAATTTCACCCGACCACATAATGGCCTAAATTTACAGAGCACGGTCCCATAAAATTAGGGCTAAAGTCTATTAATTTCTGTATTTTAATAATGATTATTATTAACCTTAGTAATTAAAGATTTTATCAAGAATGTCAACCTAGCTTTAGTTTAATTGACAAAAATTTGTATAAAAAATGCTAAAGAGCTAAGCTCTCTTTGTATTATGTACAACCTATTAATTATGAGATTACAAATTTGAATCTTTCAACTTTTAAATATTGTTAAACTAACAAAAAATGACATAAATTTATATCATTAAGCAAAACATTATGAAGTTAAATCTCTCTCTAATTATATGGTTAAACTTAAAAAATAAATTATCAAGAATAGTATAATCTAATATTTCAATTGAGATAAAATAGGTTTTTGACAAACAAACATCAATACAAATATTTCATTTCAATTGATATTATATTTTTAATTATTATTACTTATTTTTATGGTGATTAACATTTTCTTTTATTTAGCCAACAATGATAATAATTCAATAATATTAATGTAAACTGCGTACAAGTTGATCCGGATAATCACATATATATATATAAAAATACATATTAATGTAGACTCATAAATGAAAGGTAATGGATTCCAATCTTTTTTGTGAGATGGCTAATATATATGAGAACCTAAATTAGGTAGGGTAGTTATTAAATAAATTATTGTATTAAAAAAGAAGGGATAAATAATTTAATCACACACTGCGGAGAATGGACGACAACTAGGTTACAAAACACAAAGAATTTTAATTTAACGCAAGCATATCATTGTAAGATCAGCAAAATGATGACATTGATATTGTACAATTTTAAATACTTTTAGATTAATATATCTTTCTTGCCGGGAAAGAATAACACCCATCTTCTTCACACTTATATTAAAATATTTAATTGAATAACAATTCATTTATTCCAATATAGTAGTTTAAATTATTAGGTACAATAATGATCATTCATGTCTCGTAAGATTTAGATCTAGAAGGTGATCATGATATTTTAATTTTTATAATTTATCAATTTATAATCTCTTTTTTGTTAATAACTATATGAAGTTCTACTAATATATATATATATATAGAAAATTTGTTATAGGTAGTAAATTCTAGCCCTCCTATTTTAATTATAGCAATTTTTAAAATAATATCTCATATATGAAATATTTAACTTGATTAATACTTATCAATTTCAAATTTCATTTTATTGAAACTTATGAGTTTCACTTTATTGAAATCTATCAATTTTATGATTATTAATTTTATATGATTAAATCAGCTTTTGTTATTTTGACTTTTTTTCTAAAACTTTGGCATCAGTAGAATTTTTTTGCCCTTTTTTACTACTCATGAAAAAATATCATATTTAAATATATTATTTGATTTAAAATTATTGAATTAATTTGTTGATATGGCTATTTATATTTATGTCTTAAAATTTTAAAAGTATCAAATATATTGATTCATAATTATATTTGGGTAGATAAAATTTATTGTATGATTATTACCGTTCTTACCTAAATAAGTTACTAATTCAAAATAATAATAATAGTAATAAAATCTGTTCATAATTCTATACAAAACTCTTCCATCCATATTTTCAATTCATAACCTTAATATACGTTACGTAATTTACGCATATCTTAAAGTTTAAATATACCTACACAATTTTTTTTTAATTGTATTGAATACATAGATTTAGTCGATAACTTGCTATAATTATTGACTACTGTTCGATTCCAATTTGTACAATTGAAGCATTAGTAACTCATAATTACAAGTATTGCTATTGAATATATAATCACCATATAAAAACTTAAAGTCTTGAATATAATTTTGTGTTAATTCGACATAATATGTTATCTGAGCAAGAAGTTCAAATTCAAATTTCTCGCAGTGTTATTTTCATTCTAATTAATGTCAATAGTTCACATATTAAGTCACGTGATAATTTCAAAACCTATATATATATATATTTTTTATTTTTATTTTTATTTTTATTTTTTTTTTAATTTGTGACCGTTCAGACTAATTTGCGTGCACCTCAACTATTGTCACGAAAAATACCGACCCTTCAACATTTTGATGTCAAGGAAATTCGTAAGAAATTAATTTTTTGGTAGGTGACCACTACGGATTGATCTTCATCACCTTATGCACCCATAAAATGATTAAAAAAAATCCACAAGAAGTTAATTTGAGAGCCTATAAAATGATTGAAAGAGTTGGTTGACATTGGCCTTTTAAAAGATGAATGAACACAACTTGGAAAAAAGCCATACTTGACTAACTACTTTTTTGTTTCAAGATGTATTAGCTATGATCATATAATGGTGGGAAAAAGGCTTGTTTTCTTCTTAAAGCACACATAATTGTTTTTAAGTGTGATTGCCTCCTTTCCATTAACAAAAATCAAAATCCTTTTTTTTTTTGTCAATAATTATAAGCATTTCTTACTAATAAAGGGGTTAATGAAAGTGTCTGCCAACTTTTTCTCTAATAATTTTTTGATATCAGTTCAATATAACTAGTCTAGTAATTAAAAAAGCTTTAAAATAGTTAAGATGCATATAAACTATTTAAGTATTAAAAAAAAATTACAACAAGCTTATATTTTTATTGAGAATCATATTCCATCCACATTTAATAACATTATTGTGTCCTCAAAAAAAAAAAGAAAAAAAAGGAGCGAGTGACAAATTTAATTGGAAAAATATTTTGGGTGTCATTGAGAAAAAAGTTTGTGTGTGATGCATCATTGAATAGAGACTCATATTAGAGGTTATGATTGGATACCCAAATGCCAATATAATTATTAGGCAGATTTGAATGTTGTCAATATTTAAAGAGTTATTTTTATTTGATTTGATTTTCCATCGATTAGTGTATATAGATTGAGGACAAATTAAATTGAAATTTTAATATGAAAGTGGATATCCAAATAAGCTGGCAACGACCAAAATTAGGATAGAGATCTTTGTCTGAATACAAAGATGAGTTTTTGAGTTGATGGTGTGAGGTCCCATGTTTTTGTGTTTCTTGTTCATTGATGTTCATAATTTCCTCATGACTTTTGCCTTCAAAAGCCTGCTATGTTGGGTTTCTTTCATGTTTTGCCAGTTTGAATTGCTGCCCTTAATTCCTAGTGGCCTCTTTGAGTATTTTAACCCCATCCCATTTGGAGTTGCCTCAAAAATTAATCACCACAATAGCCTCGAACTTGAGACTTCAAGAGGAACACACTTTCAAGTTCCAGACGCTCAATTACTGCACCGTCTCTAAGGAACTATTATGAGTATTTGGACCGATGCACTGTAATTAATTTTATCGGATTAATCATTTAACCCTATAATATTTTATTATCAAAAAAATTTGTAGAAAATTAATTTTAGATAGGTGGTGGTCATGAATTCATTGTTTTATTCTCTCAAACATTCTTAACCACTAGGTCAATTTATGATAATTTTTTCTTGTTCTTCAAAATATGTGATCAATCTACATAAACATTTTTTTATACCTACACACTTAATATTGCATTGAAAAAATTCTTTAATTTCTCTCTAAACTCTAAGAAAGCCTTGGAGAAATAAAAATTTATGAGCTAATTGTTAGTAGATAACATTGCAATTAAGATGGACGATATTTTTGTATTGTCAGCATGAAGCATATACTTATAATTAAGATATTAGCATACTCAAATCTTCTCTTATGATCTCCAAATTGTTGTTGAATTCAATTAAAAAAAAAAAAAAAAAAAAAAAACTACCCTCATCTGGTAAATCTCTCTTGATTTGTAAAGCTGAGTTTTAAGAATATAAGTTGGGTAGCATATGAATCTTTTAATTAAAGAAAAATTTATTAATCCCTAACCCTTGAAAACGAACAAATCAAACAAACTTGTTTCAATTAGTTAATACCTTAAACAGAATATTACATAGTAATATGGACTTTTAAAAGTGATCAATTCCCCAAAACCAAAGCAATTAAGTTTAATAAATATAAGATAAAGGGAAGAAAAGTGGTGAGGGAATAATGATGGAATGTTAGGGGAAATGAGAAAATCCCTTGGTTTACTACAAAATCCATTTATATTCTTCAGCCTATATTATACTTTGCTTTTTATTTTATAATTCTCTCTTCTTCTTGCAAAGCTGAGCTGCCCTCCACATGTCCCTCAAAAACCTTTAATGCCCTTCTCTTTTTGGGGTGTCTTTTATTTTAGGGACCCCCACATGTTAGTCTCTTTTGTCCCCTTACTCTTGGAATTAATAGAATTAATTCACTTTATTTTTTTTCCCCTAAAAGGGTTTTTAGATGTCCCCAAAACTCATTTCAATTATAACCATCAATAATGCAATTACTATTTAATACTCACTAACCCCATTTATATTGTCATCCTTAGCTACCCTCTTGGCTTTGAACTTTGGGTGTGTGTTATTATCTTACCAAGTAATAAAATGCTATGGTTACCTACAACCCTAACTTAGTTCTAAACATTTAGCAATTATACCAATAACCCATTTCAATAATTAATTTTCAGCGGTATCTACTTTCCTTTAGGTCAAGTTTTAATACATTTTACTTTAATGTTTGTGTCTAACTGAGTTCATTGATTGATATGTTTTCCTTTTTATTTAGTTTTTAAAGCCTAATAATTTTGCTTTATTATTATATGTTAGTTTTCCACCCTCATTATTAGCCGCAATTCTAATTTAATTTATTTTAGTTAGCTATCTAACTCAAAAGGTTCGTAGTTTGATGGTTAAAATATATATATATTTTGTTGCAAGATAGCTAAATTATTTCTCAAAAAAAGAAATGTCTATTTGATTTCATCTTTAAAAAAAAAAAAGTCTTAAATTTTAATTTCGTGTATATAGTCTTTGAATATTAAAAATTTAAAATATTGGAAAAACCAGTCATTTATTAAACAAAAATTTAAAATTTAAAAATTCTATGAATACAAATTTGAACGTTTAAGACTGTAGTACGTGTTAAACCTTTTTAAATTTCAAAAAAAAAAATTTATATTAAAATTTAAGAACTAAATGAACAAACTTAAATACGCAAAAGTAAACTTTATGATTTTACCTCTAAAAAATAAAGTACACCCTTATGAACTGAACAATGGTTTAAAATATTAATATATAGAAGATTTCACAAACTTGATACTTTATGAAAATATAAGAAATTTTATGTAAAGCATTTTTTGTGAAAACAACAAGACTGGGGGGTTAAAGAGGAAGTGGTGGGCTTATGGTTTAGATGCTTTGTATTGGGCATTGAGCGCTAGGGGGATTTTCCTCTGCATAGCTTTGTTTTACCTTCCACATAACCGCAGTAAAATATACAGAGACTTTAAACAAAGGAAAAAAGAAAAGTCTTTCAAAAAAAACAAAAGGGAAAAATTACATTTGTGATTTAGTTTCAATTTAGTATTTATGGTTTAAAATTGAACATTTTTTTGTAACGTGAATGCTCACTTTTAGTCTTTAAATATTTTTTAGTTTACTTTTATATTTATTTTCTTTTAAAAATTTAATTTATATAAAAATTAAATTGAACACTTTATCAATATATTTAAATTTAAAATTAATTCAATCATCATTTTAGTTAGTATCATGCTATATAACTGACGGTTTTGTTATTTCAAAGGTTAAAAGTGAATATTATTCCAATCCTAAAGATAAAAAATATTAAATTTTAAAATGTAATGATCAAATTGAAACTAAACTCAAAGTTAAGGATTAAAAAAATATTTTTCCAAAAAATATCAAATATTTGCATGCCATAAAAGAATAAAAAAATCTCCTGCATTGCTCTTTTTTCTTTTCTTGAACTTCTCAAGCATCTGTAATATTCTTTACACTTGTATGATCTATTTGGGTTAAAAATTTTCTCGTAGTTTGAAATTTGCTCGACATATTTTTAAATGTCAACTTTTTGAAGTTACTTAACATTGAGTCTTTTTTTTTTGTTGTTATTTTTTCTTAAAGAAATTACTGTCAATTAATTTTCTTTCTATAAACTTTGTATGCATGTACATATTATGTTATTTTATTATTATGATATTTATGGAATCAATTTTAATTAAAAAAAATGAAATTTTAACTTAGTATAAAAACTAATTTTAATCTTTATTGAATGTATGAATTAAAATTAGCCAAAATATATGGAACAAAGAATCAAAAAAAGAAGAAGATATTTTAAATATTATTTGATTTGTGAATGTTTGTGTGCATTCTTCCACTGTTTCTCATCACACACAAAATAGAGAGAGAAAGAGAAAGTGTACAAAGTTTGGATTCATAATTTAGATCTCAGACACAAACACCACGTGAAATTCTCATAAATTTATATTAAAAATGATAAAATAATATAATCATCAAATTTAAATTCCCTTTGTATTCCTCACTCTTTTTTTTAGTCTTAATATTTTCCACCACTTCTTTGAGATCCAAAAAAACATGCTGGAAAACTGTGACAAAATGGTTCTCATTTCTTCATCCTCTAACCAATGGCCACAAGTAAGCTTCTTTTTTGTCTAATGTCTCTCTCAAAATTATTACACCCCAAAATTGACCATTCCCAATTTATTTTTTTGTTGTTTTCCTCTTGGAAATGGAATAACATTTGTGTCGTGTGTTATTTTGTTGTTTGTTTTTTTGTTTTAGCCTAAAATCCTTGTCCTTTTATTTTTTTCCTTTTCATACAGATGAAGAATCATCCGATCAATTTAGATCATCAAAAGGATTTGAATCTTATGGGCTCTTCTTCTGGGTTAATAATAATGGACAAACCATCACAAGACCAAAAACCTCAACAACAACAAAACCAAGATCCAGCTCTTAGATGTCCTCGTTGTGATTCTTCCAACACTAAATTTTGTTACTACAACAACTACAGCTTGTCTCAGCCTCGCCACTTTTGCAAAGCTTGTAAGCGCTACTGGACTCGCGGTGGCACTTTGCGAACCGTTCCAGTCGGCGGCGGTTATCGTAAAAACAAGCGTCTCAAAAGACCTATCTCCGCAACCTCCGCCAATTCTTCGTCTTCCACTTCTATTCCACTTCACAATCCTCACAATATGTTTTATGGCTCCGATCTGAACCGTTCATTTTCCGGGTATGATCATATTCTTCAACCTCATTTGAATTTTCTTGGATTAGGGTTTGATCATACTGACTTTAATATTAATGGGTTCAATTCAAGTACGCTCCTTTCCAGTTATTCTTCTTTATTTCCCAACAATCCATCTTCAAATTCTGTTTCTTCATTGCTTGGTTCCAAATCGGGTCATCAAAACCTAGATTCTTCACCGTTTGATCATCACCATGTGATGGGATCCAACGGTGGAGATCAATTGGAAGATGGGATGAAGAGGTTTGATTGGAATAATCAGCAAAATACAACGGATGAAATTGTTGGTCAATCTAGTAATGATCCTAATTCGCTTTATGCTAATTGGAGCTCTCAAACTTGGCATGATCCAACGAATCTTGGTTCTTCAATCCCTTCTTCTCTCATCTAGAGAAAAAGAAAAAAAAAAAAAAAAAACAGAAATTATTAAACCCCACGTTGATTTCTTTAGATTTTAGAGTTTTTCCCTTTTTTTCTACTATTTTTCTCTACTTCTAGTCAAGTTTAATGGGTCTAGTTTGGTTCTTGAAAAAAATAAAAAGCAAAACTGAGCAAACTTGGGGATCGAGTGTTCATGTCAGCAGCAAAAAGGGAAATTTGAATTGAAATTTTTAAATTTTTTTCAGAAAAAAGTTGAGAAATTTTCATTTTCATTTTCATTTCCATTTCTCATTTGGGTTTTGCGCTGAGAGGAACCTCGGATCCCTTGATTATGATTCTTCTTCTCTTTCATTGACTTCAAAATATGATGAAAGATCATCCATCAATCATCTTCCCATGCAAGAGATTCAGTTGAAGCTCTCTTTAAAATTTTTAGAATTGGTATAGAAGGTTTTTTTTTTTTTTTTTTTCTTTAATTTCAGTATGTTGGGTTTTTGTTTTGTTGCATTGTAAATATTTGAGGAAAAAAAAGCAACTTGATTTGTACTATTTCAGCTAGGTTTGTGGGGTTTAGATGGGGGGCTGGTATAATGTTGCATTGTAATATGGCTGAGGAAGGTACTTAACTTTCTTTTCTATTTTTGGGGGTAATTTTTGGACTTTTGTTTAATTGGTGGGGCTGGGTATAATGGTGTCATGGTATAAAGAAGGGGGAGAGATTTGGGTGTTTGGAAAACATTTGTATTAATCAGTTAATTCAGCTCACATATTTGGTTTGATCTGAAATTCATCTTGTCTCTTGTAATTTTCTTGCTTTCTATTGTTTTGTTGGTTGATATAATGTTCATGTTATTATTGGATGGAAATTAGTAGGATTTGTGTAAATCTTGCTTAGTTTATTTTTAGGAAATAAATATAAAAAGATGTAGGGAATTAAACTAAGAATTAGAGGGAAATTTCAAGGAATTTTATTTTTAAAAACAAGTGTTGAATTTAGTTTGATAAAGAAAAAGAAGCTATAATTAAACCATAAGCGCCGCAAAAAAAAAAAAGTTTGTAGATTTTAATGAATGGATTATTTGCTTTACCGTGGGCTTTTCTACGGGTGAAGAGAAATTTCTTAATTAACTAAGTAATTAGGAATCTAATACATCATTATCATCTACTTAAAAATTAATTTTCTATAAATTTTTTTAACAAACAAATATAGTATTGTCAGACAACTACTCCATAAATATAGTTGAAATGCACTTTAGTTAATTCGAGCACTCATAGATTAAAAAAAAAAATTTAGCAGACAAGATTACTAATGTGCTAATCATTTTTAAAGCTATATGCTTAATTACACACATCATGTTTAATGAAAAAAGGTCATTCTGTTTTTGAAAGAAAATTATTATTGTATGCAAATACTTTTCAATGAATTTCTAATGCTAAAGACTTTAGGTTATTAAACTATTTTTTGTAAACAAAAAAAAAAAGAGAATTGCAAAATAATAAAAATGGTCATTAAAGTTCATCATTAAATTTAATTAATCTCCCCTCTCCAAGTTGAAATATATATATGACCAACAGCTTGCGCTGCCAAAGGGCCTTTCATCTGCATTATTCTGGTTTTGGCCCAAAACACAGGCCCGCCAAATTATTGATCTGTTTAAATAATGCTATTTTAAATATATATATTTTAACCTTTTTATTTATGCTTACTACAAATATATCTAGTTAGTTTTGTACTTAAAGAAACGTCTTAGTACATAATAGATGCATAACAGATCAATTAGAAACCAATCTCCAAGCATCAAATATGATTAAAAATGCACTTGATTTAAAAAAAGTTGCATCTAGAAAACAGAAATTTCTTACTTGTATTACAATTGGTAGATTTATATCATATGTTTTTAGTGTCAAATCAATATTTTTGCATTCTCCTTGAAAGCTAATAATAAAATTATGTCATTTTGTGTTTGTGTTACGTTATTGTTTGAATTAAAAATGAGCAATTATCCTATTAAAACAAATGTAGCAAATGTTTGAAAAAAGTAAGTAAAAATGAATATATTTCACATGCACATTGCCTATTGTATTTGATGGAAAGTGAGAGCCGCCCCACGTGTTTTGTGGTTATAAGTTTTTTTTTTTCTTTTTTTCTTTTTTAAGAGTGGAAAACACAGTCACAAAATCAATCAAATCAATGGAACATGCTCGTGTGTTGTTAATTTTAGGGCCATTTTCATAACTATTTCGTTTTCTTTATGTTGCTTTTTTTCTTTTTCTTTTTTAATGATAATCATTCATTTTTGTGCTTTCTATATATATATATATATATTTTAAGTATGAGTAAATAATTGTTTTTTTTAAATATTGTCATGGTATAACTATAAATATTCATGAAAACATACAATTGAATGACTTTATTATTCATTAAAATTGTTATTTATTATCTTCATTCAATAGTTAAGCTTTTCTTTGTCAATCTTATCACACCGAGTAGTTATTTTTTCGTGTGTGTTTGATACATGCCTTTATAAATAGACCTTTTTAACTATTCAAATATATACAAAAATATCATTTAAGTTTATATTCTTTGTTGACATCAGAATCTTAGATTGATGCATTTTTTTTCTCTTCTACTTTGCCCAAATGGCTTCCCTCCAATTCAGTATAAATATCGTTGCATGAATCTTAGCCTTCAAATCTCTCATTATCGTGGCATCAACTCTGCACTATCTACTATCATATGCATCTTTATTCTAATTCAATTCGACTTTAACTCCACGAATTACATATAGAGAAAATTTCATGGTTCTTTCATTCAAGAAAATTCATAGAAATTTTTAGCATTTCTCAATTAATGTCATTCAGTGATGTTATGGTTTGAGTTAATTACTTGGATTTGTACCGTCCAACTCAAAACCATCAAAAAGTTACTTCTTCCCGCCTTAAATTCAAAATGGTAAAAAATAAATTTGTTGCCTTTGAAAAGTTCATTTGGCTTTCTCATTATATATTATTTACCCAATTTGTTATTATCTTTAATATTTTTTTTAAAATCTATTATAAATAATTGGGAATTTTGCATGTGTAATAAAAAAATACAAAATATTTTAATCCATAGTACAAAATCAAAACTAATTTATTTATAGCAAAAAAAAATTCAAATTGAATTTTATCACTAGTTGAGTTCAATTAGTGATAGAATTAAATCGATTACTATTACTGCTTGAGTTTTCTGTCAGGGAAATTCCAAATTAAATTTTATCACTGGTTGATTTCTATTACGGATAGAAATTAATATGCTATATATAAATTATTTTAGAAATTATACTATAAATATAATATAAGAGGTAAAATGTATGATTGATGTTAAATTTTCTAAATAATTCACCTTTTTTAAGAGAAGAAACAATCTCATTTTTAATATGGGACCGGTTGCTTAAAAAAAAAGGAAAAAAAAAGTCATACTAGGTTTAATTAGTCAAACATAATAAGTACTAGCGTTGAAATTAATGCTCTCATTGCCCATTCAACCTTCATTTAAACCGTCAAATAGCTTTCTCGATCTCTGTGATTGATGTCACTAATTACTCAAATTTGGCTTTGATGAACATTATAAAAATCAAATAAAAAAAGTTCAGACTAGTTTATAACTAGTTTGATTAATAATTAATTGAATTTTTAGTTTCTAAAATTTAAAATTATAAAGAAATTTCCAAAACTAATAAAAAGTGTTGCATTGGGATACAATAAAAGAATAGAGACACATATAAAGATGTCTATTACAAGTGAGTTTCAAATTCAGGATTTCAAAATGAACATATCTTTGAAACTTGGACCTTCTACCAAGTGTGTGTGGCTCCTCCATTTTATCAAGACCTAACCAACTTTAATCTTAAATTTAATATTCTTTTAAAATTCAAATCCCCATTAAACATACCCTTTTTTTTTACAGCATCTTTTTTTTCTCATAATTATGTTAATTTAAGTTTCGTTTGAATTCTATATTTTTCAGTGATAATTATAGATTAAGATTAATTTGTTTGATTACATAAAACTTATTACTTGTATTTTTTACGTTATTTTTCTGGATTTTGATTAGTGATTATCAATATAATTAATATATATAAAAGATAGATAAATAAAAAAATATCAATATTATTCCATAAAAAAATATAAATATCATTTATACATACGAATTAAAATATATATATATATATATATATAGCTGATTTGAATTTTGTAAAATAAAAATAATTATCAAACATGTTTTTGGGTTATAGTTTTAAAAAAATTAAGAAAAATTATCAAACAGGTATAGTTTTTATTTTGTAAAACAAAAAACTAAAATTTAAAAATAAAAATAAAAAACTAAAAACTAAATGGTTGTTCCCTTTGTTTTTCTTTTAAAAAAAAACAAATACAAGAATCAAACTTTCTTCCTTCACTGTTTAATTTGGACAGAAACCAATAGCTGAGAAGGTTGGGCAAAGCCAAATACATTAATCCCTATCAATAATTTTCCAAATTTGTGACATTTTATTACGGGTTCTCGTTTATGGATACAATATTCGAAATGGATATGAGAGTTTTTCTTTTTACTCTAATTTGATTAGGGATTTGATTCCTTGTGATTTTGAAGAGGCAGATTTGAAAGGGAATCTTTGAAGGTGGCAAACACAAGAATATTTTGGCTTAAGCCAAACCACAAGACAGTAATTAAGGTCATGATTTGACCTCACTTAAATTTTGAAGTTTACACATGAGACTCAATGAAATCACATATGGTTATTTTCTAACTTTAAAAAATAGAAAGGTAAAATTAAAGAAAATTATTTTGTGGCTTTCATTGATCCCACACGTGTGGTCTTCAAAATTTAGACGATGTCAAGACATCATCTAAATTGTTCTCGAAACCACATTACCCTTCATTTCATATGAACTAGTTGATTTTTAATTAATAAAGATTCTCTCACTCAAAAAGTTGGATTCATTATTTAAAATTTTTTTAAAAAATTTATAACCAAGTATTTAAGTCAGCTTATGTCTACTTTGATCATTCTCTAGGGATAAATTGTTCGTCGGACTTTATTATATTTAGAGTTAAAAAAAAAAAAAAAATCTTACAAAATTAAGTAGATGACTATTATAGATTGAACTTATAACTTTTTTAGTTTTTAAAAGTTTTATTATAAAATTAATTTAAGATTTATTAATAAATTTATAATATGCCAATTGATTAAAATTGGAGGGATGCATGTGAGAGATCAGATGCTGTAAGGCGTAAGCTACTTTGTTTCATTGGTAAAATGAGATTAATTCATTAATTTAATCAATCAATTTAATCAATTTCTTTCGTGGGTTTAGTGCTTATTTATGCATTTACAAACCAAAACCTTATAATATTACTGCCATAAATTTATCACTTAAAAAAGGTCTTGATGCATTATTAAACAAATGGCAAGAATATAAACTAATTTTAATATTTTTTATTGAATTATTTTATAGTACTTGGGAATATTGAACTGTTTTCAATATTTTTTATATAATATAGTTTTTCTATTACTATGAAAATATTTTTTTTTTTGTAAAAGCTATTTTATTTTACATTTATACATATAGAATGAACCAAATAGAAATAGGCAGGTAAAAAGAATATAACTCCACTTATATAAAATGTATTTATGACTACGTTATGACCTTGAATACTCATCTCATCATAAAGGGGAGATTTTTTTTTTTTAAATACATATTGTGCCAAATTCATTGAATAAACTTGTCCACACTGCCTGTTTGCAAAATATTATAAAAAATAATCCATTGTTAGCGAACAAGATATCATGAAAATCAAGTAGCATGGCCATAGGCAGGAATATGATCATAATCACGATCATGATGAGACAACTGATTTTGAACCAAATTATAACTATTAATCATTTCACTTAATTCAGCGCTTGAATTTTTATTATTACCTCCAGATGAAGAACTAGTTACGTTGTTGTCGTCGACGACAATCCACGCCGGATTACGATCAGCACGACTCTGCTCCAATTTGTTCAAAGTAGACCGATGAATCGATTCCAACGGCGTTCCTGCAGCGGAAGAAGAAGAGGGCAAGGTTTTGGGGCGTTTGGCTTTTAGAGAGCCACCGCCGACGGGGATGTTACGGATAGTGCCACCGTGCATCGAGTACCACCGACAAGACTTGCAAAAGTAGCGAGGCTGAGAAAGGGTGTAGTTGTTGTAATAGCAAAACTTGGTGTTGAAAGAGTTATTTTTGTTTGTTTTGTGTGGGGGGCTTGATTTCTTCATCATTTGCTGTTGTTGCACCCTCTTGCATAGTTTTGAGTTAAATTTTGGGGGGTTTTGGTAATTTGTGGGTTTTTGTAATTTGTTTGGTTTTTTGTTGCATGGATTTTAAGGAAATGGTGTTGGTGGGGTCGCATGCAAAACGAAAGCGTTTTTTATGGCTTAAAGCACCTTTATTTAATATTGGTCACCGGGATCAATGGTTCATTTTAAATATAACTTAAATGACTTTGATTTTGATGTTACCCATAAATTATCATATTCATAAAAATGATTGAGTAATATGTTCAAAGATTTTAAGTTTAAAAAGTGATATTTCTTCCATTTTGAAATGAAATCTCTACTTATCTAATATATCATATTCCTTCCCTTTGCTTAAAACCTCTTGTTATGTCATCTTTTAACATTAATGTCCATTGATTCTAAAATGAAATTTTATACTGTATTCTTGTGAGATGAACAGAAAGCTTTTGAATGAGCAAACTTCAAAGGATTGATAACTATTTGGACTCAATTTATTATTTTGTTTCTACTTATTACACATTTTCTTAAAATAAGGCCAAGTTTTGAAAGCAAAATAGTTTAGAAAACCGACACCATTTAGTCACATCAATTTTAGAATTTTGACAACATCTCAATTTATTCATAGTATTTTTTTTCCCAAAAAGTATGTAAATCTCAATTAATTCATAGTATTTCTTTTCCCTAAAAAGTATGTAAGATGGACAACAAAATTAATATAGTTTCTGCATGTAGTGAATTATAATCTACTAGAAATTTTTGGACAA